>JAQBSW010002977.1:0-91983 GCA_029291075.1 Eudiplozoon nipponicum
AGAATATCTTTATTTGGATTCAAACCACACATATTCCATCAAATAATAAAATTGGAAATTGTACAATATATATTAAAATAATTATCACATCACAATAATTGTGCAATTAATCTCATGTAGATAGGTATATCTCACTAGTTGTACAATACAATATATCAATATCAGAAAGTTCGACTGAAAAGAATAATATATACATCATCAAATTAGGAACAATTAAGGTATAATTCGAGTGTAACATTATGCAAAAATTGAGAACCATGACTAGTAATTGATTGTATGTAATGTTAACTAATTTGAAGATATAGTGCATAACATTTCAATTATAATAATACAAAACTTGGAAATAAAAATCTCAATAAAATCTGTTTCCGATAACAATTATCCTTGTCTTTTATTCAACCATGAGAAAGTATTATCATAATCAAAAAAAATAAAAGATATCAGCAGGATTGCAGACTTTTTCAAGTTCAGTAGATAAAGTTTTAATAGACATCTTAGATAGAGACGTTTCTCTAAGCCCCTTCGGCAATTGGTTATAAATTTTGTAGATTTTCGAGAAAGAGAATAACTTGCTCGCTACATTCCCCACAAAAGGAGGAGATATTGCCATATGTCCAGATCTAGTTCCAATTTCATGACTCTTTCTTATCGGAGTCATACAGGCACCAGTCCACTGGTTCAGATGGAAAACTTTTATACAATAACACATCCTCCGAAACCACAGAGATTGCAATGACGCAAACTGTAATCTAGAGGCGTATATAGTGCAAGAAGTAGGACTAATATGTTTCACAACTTTTCTTTGTACAGCTTCTATCTTATTAGACAATCCCTTTTTTAATGGATTCCAGGTAGCGACAGCATATTCTAGTACCGGTCTAATCCATATTATATACATTTGAAGTTTTATATCATTTGATAAAATATTTCGATTTATTAGTGCCCATCTTTTCTTGGCACTGCCTACTATACTTTCAATATGTCTCTCAGCAGAAGCTGTACATTGAATAGTTATGCCTAAATCCTTAATTTCTTGCATAAGTTTAATCTCAAACACATCATTAATAACAGCATCATGAAAATAAACATAATGAAAGTTTGTTCTGTTCCCTATTTTTAAAGCTTTCGTCTTTTTATTGTTTATTCTCAGCCCTAGTGTAAACAAATATTTACTCAAATCATACAAATCTAAAGTCACATTATTTTTGGAGAATTCGACATTCTTTGGATCAATTGGGAAGATTATTTTTAAATCATCAGCGAATTTGCAAACTCGACCGTTAAGGATCTTAGTTTCCAAATTTGCTAATACAATTTTAAATAAAATTGGCCCCAAGCTTGATCCCTGTGGAACTCCACTCGTTACTCGTTTTGATTTTGATATCAAATCGTTTACTTGAATACTCATTCTTCGATTATATAGATAGTATTTAAGTAATCTAAAAATATTCGGTTCAATATTCAACAAACTAATCGCATTCAAAATAGCATCAAAAGATATAGAGTCAAAAGCTTTTGAGATATCTATAAATACAATTAATGCATCTAACTTATTCTCGTCTAATGTGATTACATGTTTCCACATGGAAAGCATATTAGTAGTTGTCGATCTACCTTTCGTAAAGCCATGTTGACATAAGTCAAAATCAGCCGGTAACATACATTCTAAATGATCTAGTATCAATCGTTCTATTATCTTCAAAAACGAAGGGATAATAGAGATTAATCTATAATCACTGGCGCACGTTGGCTTACTAACTTTTGGCAACGGCTTAGCTACAATCGTTAATATATCAATTGGTAATTTCCCATCATTCAAAATTCTATTTATAAAGTTGCAGAGTGCATTCCTAAATGTTAAGGGTAATTGAATTAGATTATCAATCGAAATACCAAGGTGATCTTTTTGTTTTTTTGATTTGATTTTTAACATCAATTTTATCAATTCATCACTGTCAATAACAAGTCCTGGTTCCTGGCCTCCCAAAGGATCTGATAGTTCTATAAAAGTTTTCTCATTCTGTGGATTGCATATCAAATTGACAAATACTTCCTCCAATTCACAGAGAAATCCAGACTCAGTTTTATCCACAGGTAGTATAAGCTTTAACTTTTCCTTGTATTTACTGTAATCTGTGAGGAGTTTAAATCCTAATCGAGGATTACTCTTCATTTTGGCCAAAATAATTCGTTCTGATCTTTGACGAATTATTAGCAGTGATGAATTAATTTCGTTATCAATGGAATCTAACCTCATTTGTTTAATACTATTAATAAGACTACACTTTATTATATTATCTCGTTTAATTCTTAGTTTACACAATTTCCTATTAATCCGTTTCGGTATAATGTCCGTAAACGTAGATGCCTGAAATAAAACAGATAATAACGATGAAACAGAAGAAACAAATTCATCAGTATTCAAGAAACAAAAACTCTCATAATCAATCAGTATGCTTAATTCTCTAAAGAAATTCCAGTTTATTCTGGAACAGTGCACGTGTGCATTTTCATAACTTAGTTTCTGTGTTATGCCACTCAAGAATTTCCATTGTAAAATAATTTGTTTATGGTCCAATTCTTTGAAATAATTGACAACTTCATAACTGTGCGATTTCACCATTTCAATTTCTAAATATACATGATCTAAGCATTGCGAACCTCTAGTTGATTCATTTATAATCTGCTTGAGATCATGGTTAGAAAAAAAATTGGATAATTCACAGTCCTGTAACTTATTAAAGTCACCTACCACTACATTATAGCCATGGCAGTCAAAGATAGATTGAAAAGTATTGGTAAATGTTTGATCATCAAATAAAGTAGCATACGGCGGTCTGTAAACCGCTGTTAAGATCAGATTATCAAATTGTATAGATATATAAGTAAGCCAAAGTGCGCCAGTGATTATAGATTAATCTCTATTATCCCTTCGTTTTTGAAGATAACAGAACGATTGATACTAGATCATTTAGAACGTATGTTGCCGGCTGATTTTGATATGTGCCAACACGGCTTTACAAAAGACAGGTCGACAACTACTAATATTCTCTCTATGTGGAAACATGTAATTACATTAGATGAGAAAAAGTTAGATGCATAAATTGTATTTATAGATATCACAAAAGCTTTTGACTCTATATATTTTGATGCTATTTTGAATGCGATTAATTTATTGATTATTGATCCGAATATTTTTAGATTACTAAGATACTATTAATATAATCGAAGAATGAATTATTCAAGTAAACGGTTTGATTTCTAAATCAAAAAGGGTAACAAGTGGAGTTCCACAGGGATCAAGTTTGGGGCCAATTTTATTTAAAATTGTATTTGCACATTTGGAAACTAAATAATGTGACACTAGATTTGTATGATTTAAGTAGATACTTGTTAACACTAGGGCTGAGAATAAACAGTAAAAAGACGAGAGCTTTAAAAATAGGTAACAGAACAGATTTCAATCTATGTTTATTTTCATGATGCTGAGATTAATGATGTTTTTGAGATTAAACTTATGCAAGAAATTAAGGATTTAGGCATAACTATTCATTGTACGGCTTCTGCTGAGAGACATATTGAAAGGATAGTAGGCAGTGCCAAGAACAGATGGGCACTAATAAATAGAAATATTTTATCGAGTGAAATAAAATATAAAATGTTTATAATATGGATTAGACCGATATTAGAATATGCTGCCGCTACTTGGAATCCTTTAACAAAGGGTTTGTCTAATAAGATAGAAGCTGTACAAAGAAAAGTTGCGAAACAAATAAGTCCTATCTCCTGCACTATATACGCCACTAGATTACAGTTTGTATCACTGCATCCTTTATGGTTTCGGAGGATGTGCTATTGCATAAAAGTTTTCCATTTGAACCAGTGGACTGGTGCCTACATGAATCCAATAAGAAAGAGTCATGAAGTTGGAACTAGATCTGTTCATTTTGCAATATCTCCACCATTGGTGGGGAATGTTGCGAGCAAGCTATTCTCTTTTTCAAAAATTTTCAAAATTTACAATCAATTGCCGAAGGGGCTTAGAGAAACGCCTCCATCTAAAATGTCTCTTAAATTTTTATCTACCGAACTAGAAAAAGTGTTCAATCCTGCTGATATTTTTAATCTTGATTATGATAATACTTTCTCGTGGTTAAATAAAAGACAGGATTAATTGTTTTTCAGCAGCATAATTTCTCGAGATTCTATCTTCAAGTTTTGTACTATTAAAACTGAAACGTTATGAATTACATTGTAGGGGTATTTTGCGGAGTTGCTTTCTAGTTCGTGATTTTTACCCCTACTACATATCAATGGTGGCCATTATTACTACCCGAGCACCCAATCAGTCTCTGATCCCTTTCGGATGGTTGATATGAGAAGACTGAAGAAAGGTTTCATAGATATATTCCACACAATGTAGCATATATAAATATAATTCACTGTTAATCCGAATTGAATGAGTTGGTTGGCAATAATACAGATTTTAATGCAAAAGTATGTTTTAAATACCGTTCACAATTAAACTAAATTGTCCGTCTTCTAGACGGCAAAAATAAAAGTGATTTATGTCTATAAAGCGAAATGTTTAGCACAAATGTCTGGATTGGCATGAATATAGTCAAATGATTGAAAATACATGATAATATGAACATAGTAAAATGATTTATGTTTATAAAGTAAAATGTTTTACACACAAGTGGTTATTCTTACACAAATGTCTGGATTGTAATGAGTAGTCAGACGATTAAAGATACATGATAATATGAGTCTAGTAAAATTATTTATGTTTATAAAGGAACATGTTTTGTGTGAACCGTTTAACGACTTTTATAACAAAAACTCAAAGAATACATGATGATGTTGATGGGGTTAACATTGAAAGTTATCACTAAAATTGACCATGGAAACCGTTTCAAATTTAAATGACAAACAACTCACAAATGTATCGTTCTTTGCTTTCTTTAGTAAACAATCAATCATTTTCATAGTAATGAATAATATAATAAAGTGAGATAAATTCACTGTGATACAATAGTCCACCGCGTGATCCTCTCGGGTCGCGCGCGGTTCTGTCTATTTTATAAAAACACTATTAATTACAAATAAAATTGCAGTTCAAGAAATATCGATTAAAACTGCTTGAGACTAAAAGAGATTGTTCCTAAAATCACAGCTAAGAGAAATATTGTTTAAGGACAGAGTTAGGATATTTGACCTTAAAGAGCACAGCGTTTGTAAAAATTGACCTTCGTTGGGTTGTAACACGGAGCCGCGTGTTACATACACCCCCCCCCGACAGTGAAAATTAGTACACAATGAAGGGGGCTAACCTTACAGGAAATGTTATTGCTCTTTCATGCCGTATAACGACTGATTTTGGTTCTGTCAACACTGATACTGGCTCCTCTATTTCTCGCGTTCTTGGACGGATGGTTAGGTCGAAGTGTTCGAGGAAGTCACGTCCAATGATGTTTCATGTCGTGTTGTCGATGATGAACGGATATTTGAAACATCATTTTGAGTTGGAGAACGAGATTGTGTGTACTCGTACCCCAAACGTCGCTATGTTGGAGCCATTCGCGCAGGTCAGACTGTTGGTGTCGACTGGGTGGGTTGGTTCGAGATAATTGTGGCGTAGTGAGCTTACATCTGATCCAGTGTCTATGACAATTCATTCGCCAGAGATTGCGTCACGGATGAGAAAGTATGTTGATAGTGGCAACCGGCGATGAGATTGATTGCTGGCATTTGGGCGTTTGAAGCGTGACTTAATTGGAGCCGTCGCTGTAAAGACAATAGTTTGATTGCGCTCTACCGCGAAGGCAACGTGCTTCGAGCCATCAGACGTGGAGCGGCCAACAATTTGGGGTGCTCAGCCTCTGCTGCCGCCGAGGAGGCTGACGCCACCCGTCTTCCGAACCTTCCATGGGCGGAATCACCTGAGTTGTTGAGGGTGACCACGCCCATTTGAACGTCGTGTCTGTGCGCGGGTATGTGCAGCCGTTTCCGAGGCAATAACATGTGCAGTGGCCTTCATTGAAAGTGCTTGAATTTCTCAAAATCTAGCTGTTTATTAATTCCTTACTGGCTATGAGTTCGACGAACCGGGGCACCATAATGTAGGGGTCTTTTGCGAAGTTGCTATCTAGTTCGTGATTTTTTACCCCTACTACATATCAATGGTGGCCATTATTACTACCCGAGCAACCAATCAGTCTCTGATCCATTTCGGATGGTTGATATGAGAAGACTGAAGAAAGGTTTCATAGATATATTCCACACAATGTAGCACATATAAATATAATTCACTGTTAATCCGAATTGAGTGAGTTGGTTGGCAATAATATAGATTTTAATGCAAAAGTATGTTTTAAATACCGTTCACAATTAAACTAAATTGTCCGTCTTCTAGACGGCAAAAATAAAAGTGATTTATGTCTATAAAGCGAAATGTTTAGCACAAATGTCTGGATTGGCATGAATATAGTCATATGATTGAAAATACATGATAATATGAACATAGTAAAATGATTTATGTTTATAAAGAAAATGTTTTACATACAATTGGTTATTCTTACACAAATGTCTGGATTGTAATGAGTAGTCAGACGATTAAAGATACATGATAATATGAGTCTAGTAAAATTATTTATGTTTATAAAGGAACATGTTTGGTGTAAACCGTTTAACGACTTTTATGACAAAAACTCAAAGAATACATGATGATGTTAATGGAGTTAACATTGAAAGTTATCACTAAAATTGACCATGGAAACCGTTTAAAATTTAAATGACAAACAACTCACAAATGTATAGTTCTTTGTTTTCTTTAGTAAACAATCAATCATTTTCATAGTAATGAGTAATATAATAAAGTGAGATAAATTCACTGTGATACAATAGTCCACCGCGTGATCCTCTCGGATCGCGCGCGGTTCTGTCTATTTTATAAAAACACTATTAATTACAAATAAATTTGCAGTTCAAGAAATATCGATTAGAAACTGCTTGAGACTAAAAGAGATTGTTCCTAAAATCACAGCTAAGATAAATATTGTTTAAGGACAGAGTTAGAATATTTGACCTTAAAGAGCACAGCGTTTGTAAAAATTGACCTTCGTTGGGTTGTAACACGGAGCCGCGTGTTACAACATATCATGTTAATCAACAATACATACAATCAATTATTAGTCATGATTCCCTTTTTTGCATAATTTTACACTCGAATAATACATTAAATTTTTGTATTTTTGATGAAGAAGCTATCACTTTTTATAACCGAACATTCTGATACTGATAAATTGTACAGTACAACTAATTGCACATATTTACCTGATGTGAAATCTTTTTATATTTTACATTTTCCAATGTTATTATTTGATGGAACATGTAAGGTTTGAATCCAAATAAAAATATTATATTCTTTGATGTTAACGATAACTTTTCCTCACCCAACCCCTCCCCCTGCTATTAATTACTTTGCTAGTCACAATTCCACTCACCTCCACATATCCTACCCTTGATTTGTTATTTCAATGGTCAGGCCAGTTGGCCTTTGATGCCAAATAAATGTATTATTATTATTATTATTATTATATTATTATTATATTATTATTATTCTATTCTATTCAAGTCAACCCACCATTGGTGGGGAATGTTGCGAGTAAGCTACTCTCTTTTTCAAAAATTTACAAAATTTACAATCAATTGCCAAAGAGGCTTAGATAAACGCCTCCAACTAAAATGTCTTTTAAATTTTTATCTACCGAACTAGAAAAGTGTTCAATCCTGCTGATATTTTTAATTTTGATTATGATAATACTTTCTCATGGTTAAATAAAATACAGGATTGATTGTTTTTCAGCAAAATAATTTATCGAGATTCTATCTTCAAATTTTGTATTATTAAAACTGAAATGTTATGCATTATATCATCTTGTTAATCAACAATGCATACAATCAATTATTAGTCATGGTTCCCTTTTTTTCTTACAAAATGTTATACTCGAATTATACCTTAAATTTTCCTAATTTTGATGAAGAATCTATCACTCTTTACAGCTGAACTTTCTGATGCTGATAAATTGTACAGTACAACTAATTGCACATATATATGTGATGTGATATCTTTTTATATTGTACATTTTCTAATTTTATTATTTGATGGAACATGTGTGGTTTGAATCCAAATAAAGATATTCTTTTCTATTCTATTCTAAAAGAGCACTGTATTTGTCAAAATCGAACATCGTTGGGTTGTAACGCGGAGCCGCGTGTTACAATATTGTGTTCCACTGAAGTACTTGAAAAATTCCAAATAAGGACGAAACCGCTCTACTGGTTCAATTTACTTTTCTTATTTACATATTCCTTAGTTTTTTTTAAACAAATGTGAGTATGTTTATATATGGATATATAAATGGAATGGTGGTTATATCAAGAATTGTCGATGCAAGATGTGCTCGTTGCAGTTCGATTGACTAGACTTGTCTTTTTCTAGATCTGCCGCAATACCGAGGTGGCTGGTCCACGTAGAAATTCGATTAATAGATGACCTATTACGTATGAGTGAACGCGCAGCAACAAGAAGATTGATGTGACTGAAGCCTAAAGGATAAGTTGACACAGAGTGGTAAACGCAGGTCCATTAGTCGGCATAGATACACAGTCAAGAAGAGAAGGCGACAGAAATCACACATAACGAACAGAGCAGAATGTGTGTTGCGTGGTAATTGCATCATGTCTGTATAAATGCGAGGTCGCACGCAATTAGTCAATGGTATTTTTGCGCGTTTCAATTGGTCTAGCATATAACAATTTTGATTTGAATTTGAGAGTTTATCGGTGAATTGATCTGAGCCGTTAAAAATTAATTTTAGGAATATTTTAGTTTGTTCTTTTTATTATGATTTGCGGTGTTATCAACCAGTTGCTTTTTAACGATATGGAATCATGGTTTTTTACATTTATGCTGAAATGAAGGTAAGATTTACTCAAATAGATGATATAATTTTCATAATAATATATAGTAAAATAATTAATGGATAAAAGGTGTAGTACTTTAATATCTAATCCTGATTTTGAGTAAACAGACAGCTTTTTAATATTCATATTTAATAAAATATATCTAAATAAACAAAAGCCCGAATTTGTATGGATTGCGATAATCAAGAAATTTTGGTAACTTTATTAAGTAACTTTAGGCTTCGGTATTTTACCTTTTACGTCATCGATATTATAATGGAGCTCTCCGAACAATTAATAATGCTGTGGGGATATACACTAATGATTCTCTACTTAAGTTATTATCTGGTATTTGCTATATGTTCGAAGGTATATTTACTTTATTGGATGGATTCAGATTCTATTCAGTACGCAAAGGACCAATTTTTTGCTCTGATTACATTGCAAAATTTTGAAGTAGCGGCTATGATTGCTTTGATTCACACCCACAAATTGTCTGCTGAGTTCGGTAGTTTCGGTTTACAAACATTTTCAGATAAGGATATCGTTCAAAACCTTGAAACTAAACTACGTGAAAGAAGGAAAAGTTGTGCAGATTCGGTATTTGCAAAATGTTGTTTATATTGATACAGGGTTTACATCTGGCCGGGCTAGTTTTGTTTTTATTGAGGAAGTTTGATAAAGCTCGTGAATATGTTGATAGAGCACTTAAAATAAATCCACAAAACAAAAATGCTCTAGAACTTTATGGATGGCTTGAATTATTAGGTAATAAAGGCTATTGTGAAAGAAAAATAGCATATTTTGAAAATGCAAATGAGTAAGTCATATTATTTTCAGTTAAAGTCAAACATCCGATCTTCACTTTATTATGGGAAAAGTTTTATATTTAGTACAAGCTAAGAATTTTATCGCCGCACTTGAAATTTTGAATACTGTTATTGTGCGTTATCCAAAATTTCCCCCGGCTTTTATTGAGAAGATGAAGCTGCATCTAGCTACTGAACAGTGGGAACAAGTAATCGAAACTACAAAGAGATGCTTACAGATCCAGCCAGACTGTATTGAAGCATCTAAGTTACATATAATCTATTTGCTTTGTGTTAAAGGTAAAATCGATAAGGTAACACTGCTGTCTTGCATTAACATTTTAGGTTATGGACATGCTTCCGCAGCTTTTAGATTTGCTAGACAAATATGAGCCAAAAAATGCTTACCATTATCGTAGATGTGCTACTCTAATAGGAATATTAGTAAGCAACATAATTTTAGTAACTATAGTTTTTTTAAATGTCTTTATTTATCTTTCTCTAAAATATTTGCACAAAAGTCATGTCTGGAAAATCGTGAATCTAAATTTGGAAATTTAATTTAAGCTCATATTTTGTGGGGTCATCATATGGGTGATGTTCCCTAAGCCACATCTCTCAGATTATCTAATAATGCAAATGTTTCATACATCGTTATTGATTAGCTTAATATGTCACAATCTGTCATAATTTTTCCACTACGGTTCTTACCAAACTTCAATTTGTGTCAGGTCATGTAATTTATATTCATTTTTGGTAAATGTTTCATAAAATAACTTCTGCATTGTTGGAATAAAACTTTATATATTAAATACTAGAGTATAATTAATACCTTATAAATTACCGATGTAACATAGAGACAGCTATCACCGTTCATTTAATATGAGGCAGAAATAACTTGCATTCATAGAGAATTTGTTTAACGTTTAAAAATGGAGATTCCGCTATCTTACTGTACTTTAAATTAATCGCAAAATATAGCTTTTCTCATGGTTTTATCACTGCGTTTGTTAGTGCTTAATTAAATTTTATGGTGAATGTGTGTATATTTATTTAACTTTTGTTATACTCATTCTCGCATTGTGCATAATAAATATATTTTTTTTGCATTTTGCTCTTTTTTGCCTCTCAGCGAAGATAATTATATAAATACGCATTGGATATACACTTGCCTCCTAATTATAACGAGGCGAACAGTCAACGACTAAAGTCATTTATAAGTAGTTTCAGGCTACTGGGTAATGTGAAAGTCAGTAGATTATCGTATGAAAATAAATCAACAATATATTTTCATACTTGAGTTTTCCGCTGGTTGTTTATGCTAATATTGTTTGGATGAAATTATTTTAAAGGTATTGTAATAATTTCTGAATCATTTTTTGTCTTTATTCTTATATGTATATTATGTTTTCGTTCATGCTGGATTTCTTGTTTTTGCAATGTTTTCTGCATCATGGGCTCATTTTGCGAGAAAAAAGTATGCTCTTTGGCTCCTAACTTTAACCATAAAAATAATTATCAAGATTTGTTCAATACGCATGTCTTATCGGAAGTTATGACGTTTTCGTTAACGCGTGATTTGAAAAGTCAATGGATACAAGTATTTTATTAGGTTTTGGATTTAAAAATATATTATTGCATCTGAATTCGATTCCGGCGCATTTTTGTTACGATCTCCCAATTAGGAAATCGTTGTTGAAATGTGTTTCTTTTATTGAAATGGATGCCAGTCTCGAATAGAGCGAGGACAGGGCACGCGAATAAGTTGGTTTTAGGGGTTTAGCCGACGAAACTGGAATATCGTTTGTGATGGACCATTCCGAATAAATTAGACCTAGAGTGTGTTTTGCAATAAAACGGCTACGGACCTTACGTCTATGAGGTTCTCAATCGTGCATATAGGCCAACGAGCGTCCATCAATAATTGGGTATCGAGAGAAGATGTTTTGTTGCATATTTCATGCTGCTACTGCGTTCACTTTACCAATCTGCCAATTAAGGATTGCGTTTTTCGGCTTATTCCAAAACTAAATGAGAATCTCTACATACCAAGTCAGCTAAACTGAGTGGATTTCATTGACCTTGTCCATGTTGCACAAAATATAGGCAAGCACGAAGCGCACATTGAACATTTACATTTCAAGTTACATTCAAGTTGCATTCAAGACTGGTTTTAGTATGCGTGCCAGCGTGTTATAAAGTTTGTAAGGGGTGGATTTCTAAATATTTTGTATGGTAAAACAAATATACTTATGTGTCTAGCCAAACATTAAAATAATATGGTTATAATCAGTAGTTTGCGTAGCAACAATGTTTCGGGACAGATCAGTAATGGACTACCTTAGGTTTAAATTAACATTAAAAGATCCTTTCCTGTGCATTTTTATAATAAAATACAAACCAACTTCTGTTTAACAATTTAATATTTCCTTATTGCCAAGATTTTATTATATTCTTATTAACTTTTGGTTAAATGGCTTTGAGTTTAATGCTTTAATTTTTTTGGCTTCTATTTATCACATTATTATTTTGTTTATATTAATGATATATAAGTTGAATATTTTGAATCGTTGCTATTTTATTCTGTATAGCGTAGACAATCTCCCTAAATAAGGTACCAGATTCAAGTTAGTGAACTCTCAGTTCAATTGCACATTAATAACTTCTGTGTTTATTTTTATTTATTAATTTTGTGTGCTTTTTTCATTTTATCTGTCCATTCGAACATACGCTTCTGCAAAAAGCTAAATCATGGATCGTGTGTGTTTTAAAATTTAATCATCATAAAATTTTTCATGGAAGCAAATCTATGCTTATAATATTTTTTTTTTCAAAAATTTATTATCGCGAGGTTTTATTTTCATTTTAATTTAAAAAAATATCCTGTTGTCTTAATTCTTTCCCATCAAATCAAGTTAATTGACTACAATCATGTATATTAATATTTAATCTATCAATTTTATTCTGAACGCGTTATTGAGTAAAATAGTTTATTATATTAAGGCAGAATGAAGCAAGTTTTAATCTTTTTTCACTCATACTCCCACTTAAGACAAAAAGTGTACTACTTCAATAATAATTTCTCGCGTATGAGGGAAGTACAAAAAATAATTCAGCTGTAGGAAACTATAACCTTTCAGGATCTGATGTTATCTCTTCATGAATAAATTTAAGACGAAAATTAATCTAGAATAATCTTTTTATAAGAAATCAAATAAACTACTAGAGCTACATTTTGTTTTATTATTATTAAACAATGACCAGCAAAGTGCGATCAAATTTTACATGTTTAATCTTTAAGCCGAATCAAGGAATGCAATCTCATAATAACTAATTTCAACTACAGTTCAGTCCAGGCTTTCATCGACATTCTATCATCCATACTTAATAAGATACAAGTGTAAGAAGTATTCACGTAAAAACATTTAAGCAAAATTCACCTTGTGATCTATTTCTATGAATCAACAAATTCGAAGTATTGCTCTACCACCAACTCAAAAGACCAAATTTATATATATATAAAAACCATGTATGCACACTTACCTAATTCCTATTTAGGCAGCGCACTTAATCGTATTCAGATATCTTCAATTTTGGAGCACAAATTCACTAAGTTAATATTTAGAAACTCTCAAAAACCAAATTACAAACAAGTTTATCGTAACTATATCTCAAAGAAAATTGGACCATCGAGACTACCTGCACCCATGGAAGACTCTCATGCTCATGAAAGACATCCACTGGATGAATTGCCTTTTCTACATTAAACGATTCTAAGTTTATAATAACAAATGTATGTACATAATGGGACAAAAGTTTATTTTAAGTTCGCAACCTTGTTTTAAGTAATTAAGTGGAGTCACAATTATATCTTCAAGTATACAGGAAAATCATTGGATATATGTATTAGGTGTTGCGGACCTAGTAAAAAATTAGTTCATTAGTGACTAGAAAGATAAAACAAAGACAGCATGAACAGAATGTATAATCTCATGCACATTAGTTTTTAAAGTCAGGCTAATAAGTATAGCACAACCTTTCGCAAGATTCAAAAATATATCCGGAAAATGCCCTGAATTCATCAAAATAGGTAAGTACATCTTTGTCCATCTTCTTAGAATTTGGTAAAACCGTATTACCTTCATAAGGTAGAAATTTACAATGGGGCTTCTTTTATTGAATCGGAATATCAAACATCTTGGAGTAATTCTTACAAATAACTTACGCATCAAACAGCAAATTTAAAGCATTAAAAATCATAGTCAAGCATTTGATCGACTTAGCAGTAAACTAATGAGAGGCGACCGAGCGTAATCTTATAATCATCAAGAAATGTATAGACAACTCTTGAATGCGCAACCATTATTTGGAAACTCACAAGCAATAACTCATTCGAAAAAAGGAAATACTTCATTCATGTTTCATTAGATGCACATTTTTCAAATTATCGTACTCGGAATATCTTGCGAATACCGACTTTCATCTTCTGTAACTTGGAATAACACCTCACTCTGCAATAAAATAAACTAAATGAATGAATTAATACGAACTTCGTTCACTTCGGAACCATTCAAATTGCCTTTTCATAGAAAACAAAATTGGTGATTTCAAATTATATTTTCTACTTTTATAACAACATATTTCGGTAAAAATAGCATTATCGAACATTTTGTTCGGTTTCAATCCCATTACTGTGCTGAAAATAACCTTATTCAAACAAGTAATTACTGAAAAATGATATATGTCTATTAGCTTCCATGGTTTATTTTCTTATTATCACCCGAATTATACAGTTAAGTGCGGTTGGGCTATCACTTTCTTAAAACAAGTTTGCGGACATGAGACATTTATTTAAACAGCCGCTCAAAACCGCTAAATTATCGATATTTGTTTATACTGTTTAGATAAACATGAAAATGCTTAATCTATCACGAATTTTTAAGAAAAGTTAACTTACAATAACTTAGATATTTTAGAATATAGCACAGTCTACTTTCACTCAGTAGATATATGTTATAATTTTAACTTTTAGCCTTTAAAAATATTGGTTTTTGTGTTTTTTCACGTTTTGAGGTTTGATGTTTTCTATAGATACTATCTTTTACGCCATTATGTCATACAAATTATTTTTAAACTAATATTAATGTAACTCCAGGTAATGAGTGAGAAACAAGCCTGATTTATATTCTCTTAATGGCGTTATCACAGGATTAAAAATTGATGAAGCTGAAAACAAAATTTGTTGTTAAATAACCAATTTGTTTATATTTACAGTGCGGAAAAGACACAAAAATCTTGAATTCAGCATGTAGGTTGGCGGAAAGGGCCGCTGAATTATGCCCAAAAGACGCCATATGCAAGGCCATTCTGGGCCAGTTGATGCTAATACAGGGCAGACCAAAAGAAGCTATTCGTATGTTTCAAAGTGCAATTCAATTGGATGAGTCCAGCGTTGAAGCTCTGGTCGGTAAGTGCAACTGTTATGCGAGAATTGGAAACATATTCTAAAAGGCATATGAACTAATTTATTGCTCAGATTTTTTAACGAGGCTTTGATTCCACTGTACTAGGCTTTATTAAAAAAATATTCTGACGATCGATAACGTCGGTAGCATTTCAAAGAAGACGTCTATGAACGGATTTCTGCAAACTTGCCTTTATTTTGTGTGTCTAACATAGGTCAATATGTTTCAATTAAGAGTACTATGAAGTGGTGTGAAGGTCTGCAGCAGATCCATGCAGACCACACTCAATGGAAATACATTAGGTTTCGTTTAAATGACATGAATTTGGCGCAGTTACATTTCTATTTGTGGCAGGTTATCTCATATTTAATTTTACAGTAAAGCAAAGACGGGGACCATTAAGTTTTACTGAGCAATTGCTGAGAAGTAACGATTAAATGAAGGAAATCACAGTTGGCTAACATAAAATCAGATCAGTTAGACATTTATTTTAGTCGAACATGTTGAAAAAATGGGAAGTATATCTAAGCGCAATTATACATGGGTCTTTTAGAGCCCCCTCCATATTCTAACATTTTGGACTAATATATATATATATATATATATAGCTTTGTGTATTTTTAACGAGGACTGTTCGTCTATCCAGACATTTATTTGCAAAGATATCCTGGTCCTGAACGTTAGTTTGTAAACATTTAACAGTTTTAATCGACACCCTTCATTTTCAATTTTTAATAGCAGCGCTTTAAGCTATTCGAAACAAGTGCTTGTTTATGAAGATTAAATATCTACTTTCATATTGGTGAATATGCAATTTCATTACTTTTCTAATATAGTTTGTTTTAACTTTTCTTGTGAAATCACGAATCCATGATGGCTATACTTTTAAAACGACGCATATTTAATTCTTCAGCTTAAAGGACTGGTGACTGTACTTTGATTATGGTACATCTTAGCTTTTAGGCTTTGCTGAGATTATCGATTTTTGTAGCACTCTCTCCACCGGCAAAAATTATGCTTTTGCAAGATTCAATGAATATGTATCCATCATATTCTCATAGAACATCTATGTAAAAACATACTGATACACATTTTTCAAAAACAAGAATAGCAACAAATTGAAACCAGGCCAGATGTGTTTCAAATTTGGATCTTTCTGTAGCTTTTACACGCATCACTTTCACTTAAGGTTAAAATCCATTCAGAAATCGTCTGTCTGCAATAATCATTCTACAAATTTTTAATTGGCATCGCGTAGCATACTGTTTACTTGTATCTGTTTGATCTTTAAATAAGTATCTTGTGCAAAATTTGTTAAAAATGCCTACGAGGTTTGAAAAAGACGCTACGCAATTGTGTACACGTTTTCACTGTTCCATTTGACACACGCGTTAAAAATGCAGTATCCTACTAGTATAAATGATAAAGTTGCAGCAGGGTGGCTCAGTGGTTTGAACAACAAATTCCAAGCCAGACGTGCCCAGAGTTGTGCCCTGTATGCAGCAAATTCTTGGCAGTACGTGATGGGTTCTTAATAGGGACGAAACTGGTCTACTGGATGAATTTCCTTTCCTACACTATATAATGCTTAGTTTATACTGACAAATGTATGTACATAATGGACCAAGTGTTTAAATCAAGATTGCAACCTTGCTTAATTTAATAGTTGCTGAAGGTCTGATCGGCCGTCGACGTATTTTCATCGACAAATTATGCGTGCATGTTGTTAAATAATAATTATGGTCGACATTGATGGCTACTTTTATTTTATTTTCGGAAATAATGCACTACTTTAGCCAATGTTTATAGTTTACCACAATTACATTTTAAACTATTTCATCCTTTGTTGTTATGATTGACACAGCGCATACATGAAATGGAATGGTAGGACAAATTGTCTTCACACATCCTGTTTTATCTGTTTATTTTTCCATACTTTTAAACATTTATTCAATCAATTGTTTTATGGAAGACAAAAGCGAGACTATTTTGCGCTTCACAGTATTTACTTTTAATCAAGGTTGGGAACTTGATATAGACACCTGACCATTGTTTACATACATTTGTCGGTATAAACGAGGTATTATATAGTGTGGAAAAGACAATTTTTCCAGTAGACCGGTTTCACCCCTTTTTGGAACTCATCACGTACTGTCCCGAATTTTCCGCGGACAGAGCGCGAACTTGAGCATGTTTCAAATAAGGACAAAACCGGTCTCCTCGATGAATTGCCTTTTCCACACTTTACAATACCTAGTTTATACTGACAAATGTATGTAAATATTGGATCAGGTTTTTATATCAAGTTCGCAACCTTGATTAAAAATAACTGTTATCACCGCCCGCGCAACCAATGTTTGTTTAATTATATAAATCTTCACAGTATTTGCTAGATTTTAATTTGTGTAAAACAGCAATGAAAAGTTGCTATTTTTTATCCATGTTGCACAGAATTACAAAAAACTATTTTCAAAAAATGTGCATACCAGTTTGTTTTATGGATAAATGTCCTTTTTAAATTAATATAAATATTTTTTAGCAGTACATCCAAGAAGAGTAGACAATTTTCGCTTTAAAGACCTGACATAAAATTGACGTTCTTATGAGTTTTTATGAAAATCTGAATAGGTGGTCTTTGTTTCGACCTGATATCAAGATTACGGAACATGTCATCAACATAAAGTGTATATTGGTAGCATGCAATGGTGTCTCCGTAAGTGACGGATTGGCAAGTTGGCTTGGGATTATGCAAATATATAGAACATTTATTCGAATATTATATTTATAACCAATGCCTGTTAAAGCGATGGGAAGCTTTCTACCTCCAGTAATATTTAAATTTTTCTTAAGACATCTTGGCGTAGTGAAATGAGTAAGTGATATTACCACATACGTTAGAGTGATTACAGTTTCCTTGTTCCTAAACGCAGGTCACACTCAACAATTCTTCCAGGAAGTTTCAACCAGTTTCACTTAAAAATCATATACAAGGCGGAGCATTAAAACAGATTCTCCTCATTTGCCAGTCTGTGCTACTCAATGAACACAATTATGCATATTAAAATATTTGCCACTTACCATCCTCGTTTGAACAGTATTACATTGAAGCAATTATGCCTCACTTGAATATGAGCAAACACAATTTCTTGTCCGCAAATATTGTATTGGAACTTTTTGAAGTCTAATTCGAAAATCTGTCCACATAGAAATACACAGTATATATATAATTATAATGTTCGCTTCTTACGGTTATATGGCAGTGAAACATTAGTCTATTTTGGCTTTTGTATGGCTGTACATGATGATGATGATGATGATGATATAAAACATATTCAAAAAAGAAGAAACCTACAAAGAAAAAATTAGCATGGGGCCTACCAAACCTCATGGTAATGCCAGTGAACCAATAAGTTTTTGCTTGCATAGCTGTGGACAATGCCGATTTTTAAAAAATCGCTTCCAATGGGGGCAACTTAGCAACACATCTAACCTTAATTTAAATTGAAAAGCGATTTGTTGGCATCTCGTAAGTTTCACAGGAGAAATGGAGTCACAGAATAGGGCAGTTTAAGTGTATGTGTTAAATAGAACGGCGAGTGCATGTCTGAAATTGGTCGGAATATTACTAAACTCTCGCATTTATGTTCACAAGATATTTCCCTTACGATATGTACCAAGTTTCTTAAGAGAAATGCGTTAGCAATGTGAAAAACATCGTTGATTAACATGCTACAGCTAGACTTATGGCAACGCAATAGTTATGTATGATCAATTGGCTTAAATCGTAGGTGATCCATGTACATTATTTGAAGTTCTCCATTAAAGAAAATTTCCCGTTTTAATTTTAAATTTCATGATTTCTTTTGCCAAAAATACTTATGCGTTTATCTGTAATAAGTTAAGGCGAAATGTAGAAAAATAATGTTTTGTTAGTGGAAAATTTTATTTTATTTTTCACAAAAAAATTGTTATGAATTGTTTAAAATCTCCTGTTTCATTCGAATAAAATTATTGTTATTCATTTTAGTCAGTAAATTGACTAAATTTGTAACTTTAAAGGAAATTTCATCGTCCATTCTCTGATAATCTAACTTGCTTTCCATTTCGGACCTACAGGTATTATTCATTGTCAATTAACGTTGAATAATCTGCAAGAGGCCACCCCACAGCTAGAATTTTTGCGGGAACTTGAGCCGACAATCGGAAAAGCACCAGTAAGTAAAACTTTAATTTAGAAAATTTAATTTCTTCTAGAGTTCCATAGAACCAACATTCACTGCCTCGACCTATTTTAAATGTATTTAATTGACATTCGCTCTCCATGCTCTCTCGCCCCCAGACAACAATAATGTTTCCTCTGCATAAATGGCTAATCTAAGCTGCCATTCTTATTCTCCTCGAATTCTGTGCGAATTTCACTTGCACAGCATAGAAACGTTTAATACACACTTCTCACTACCGTCAGTGGTATATAATTGGCCACAGGGCTACTTCTGATTTGGAGGTCGTATTTGTATCATAAGGATTTTTTGATTTTGACAGAACATTTAGTGGGTATTTCATTGATTTTTGTCTTTTTTGTACAAAAACTTTGCTACCTTATCATGTGCATCTACAAAATAGACAAAAAATTTGCCAATTGTAATTTTTGTTTCGTTATCTCACTTCTCATACATACACACGATGGTTGCTTTATCTCATGTTTGAGCATTCCTCCAAATCTAAGCGTGTTGATGCTTGTTGGCAAATAAATAAAATTTTGTTACTATTAATATTTTACATTTATTTTTATGTTATAAATTGAAGGACTCAAGTTATTTGTTCGCTGTGCTGAGCAGAAAACACGGAAAACCGACCGATGAGATAATTGCTCATTTAAACGAAGCCCTAAAAATGCGCCTTGTTGCTATAGAAGTATGTACAACATTTGCACTATTTTTTTATGTATTTACAATAAAACCTTTTTACTACCTAACGTCGCGAATCAAGTTTGCTTCAATTGCGATTTTAGCTACACTCGTGTCTTTTTTAAGGATTTTCTATTGTAGCATTAGCACAATCAGAATTATTGGTTTCATGCGTAGTGTGTTTCAGAATAACCTTAGGCAGGATTTAACTAGCCATCCTCAATGGATCTTGCTGCAAGATTAGCACAAATATTATCCTCGCAACTTTTTCGCATGTGTGAAGGCACATTTCGGTGTGACTATTTAACCCATATGAATATCCGCTTTCTTAATTGGTCATTTGTTGTTGATATTTTGGCAATTAACCAAAATTGGCACATTTAGTTGGTGAGTAGTATGCCACTGTCAAAATAATGGCCATTTCTGAACTGAATTCGACGAAGATAACACATAAAAAGCTACCGAGAGATCTGAGTGGATGTGCAATATTTCTCATGGGTGATGCCTCCTGGCACTCAACAGACAACAACCTAAATCGTACCGAACGTGAATATTAGTTTCGTTCATTTTCCATGAGTCATCAAAATAAATATACAGACGATTTTTTACATTGGACTTAACAAAATGCATCGCTCCAGATGCACTCAATGTATAAGAACTGAAAACTGAGACTGTTAATGCATTAGAACTATGGAGAAACAGTTTGATAGGCAACCAAATCCTTACAAAAAAACAAATAGACATTAAGAAAACTACACCCGTCAAAGGCTTGTGGTTGTTATACTTTAAGCCGATGCCTATAGTGGGCCCATTAACCAGATCATAATTGATCGATCAGAATTCAAACCAGACAACATACAGAATGATCACTCAACAAATATTAGATCAAGGATAAATTCTATTCTGATAAAGGTGGAGAAAAAAGTTTTATATTCAATGGCTAATTCTGAAAACAGATCAGGATTCAGAGAAGAAATTCAAAAGGAGAAATCTGTCTTAACAGGCCTCGCAAGATTGTAAAGAAAACCAAAACAGGTAAAATTTTGACAGCCTCAGGAGCTCCTTTGATACAGCTCTTGATGTAAATGTTCAACCCATCGCAACATGAAACAGCAAAGCTTTTTTGAAAACCAATACGAAATGTCATGTCATCATTAAGGTGTCTTTCGAGCTAGCAAATGTACTGGAAGAAAAAACTTCAAAGACATCAAAATGGCCTCACTTGACGCTTCATTCTTATTTACTATAATTCTATTGGAAAAACTTTATATACTTGTGTGACCTGATTAGGAATGAGTTTCAAGAATTTACTGTAGACTTAAGTGACCTCAAAGTCCTGATATCAGTATCTACAAAAACGTGCAATTTACATTCAAAGGTAAATATTTTCGATGGTTCAATAGTGTAGCTTCTGGAAACTATAGTACTCCTCTCCTTGCAGATATATAAATGTAAAATACTGAACAAACGAGGATGAAAAACTTAATTGATCAGTGCGTACTTTAGAAAAATAATGTGGATGACCCAATCGAAATCCTCAACTAGCCAATGGAGCCGATCCAGACATCAAATTCACTCTCGAGGTAGAGAAATACAACGCTTTTTTCTTCTTGGACATCCAACTCACTTGAGAATTAAACTGTGATTTGATCTGGCATTACATAGAAAATCTACTTTCATTTGGCAATATATTCATTATAACAGTGATGTGCCAAAATCTTATAAAGGAAAATTAGTGTAATATCTAGCGAGCAGAATTATGAAGATCTGCTCCGAAAAGAAGGTGGGGGATAAGCTAGGCGACCTGAGCAAACCTTTGATTATGAATAACCACCAGGAGCGGTTCATCGTTGTCAACATCAGGCCACGCCCGATTCGTTCTATAGAGGATACCGTCAAAAATATTTTCCTAAACTTGCCGATTAGAGGCGACCTACCTGCCTCAATAAATTAACGGCGGTTATATCAAATCCTTGAAGAGAATTTCCCTAGCACAGAATGAAATTGAGTAACAACCAACTAAGCGAACACCTGGTAAAAACGCAATTCATCAATTCAAGTATGACCAGATCTCGAGCATCACTCTTCAATTCAATGAGAATGACTCCTACAAGCACACAGGTGCATAAAGACACATAGATATACGCACTTACAAATCAACCCGCGATAAACCGTCAACAAGAATTAGATGTATATCAGAAAATTAGACTATTTGTCACCCAATTAATAAAATTTAAACCCAGGATGTATATAAATAAAAGGTAGCAATGTGTTCTTGCGTATTCTCGAAATAAACCGGCTATTATCCAATTTGTTATTAAGCGTGCTTTCTCTTCCTAGTAGTTTATATAAATATATAATTTAATCCAGTGGTACTAATATAATTCAACCCTGATGCCTCAATTGGAAATATGTCTCTCTTATAACATATTATTGTGATTGGCTCGTTTGTTCATTGTGTAGAAAATGACGGAAATATGTATTTACGTAAAATAAAACGAAATCAATTTTAATTATGATAAATTTCTTTTGAAATGCGAGCTTTAATAAAATTCATTGTACCCTTCCTGTGTGCAAAAATAAAAAGAAATTTTATCAGATATAAGAAAATTTTCTTTCGCATGGTCTTCTCAAGTATCTACTAATGAACATATCTTTATATATAAATTGGAAAGCAAAACAAGATAGAAATATGTGAACATAGAGAGAGTGTGAAAAATAGAAACCAATCAAATTGCGTGCGTCACATCCAGTTCAAGCTCAATGCTTGTACGTGCTTCTTCTTCTTACATAAATCCGGCTGCAATTTGTTTATCCATAAGGCTTCGTATGTGGCTAGCTCCCTTTTGTTTTTGCATTTAGTAATTACTTTAAATGCTAAGTCTGGAGAACATACGTGCGATGTTTCAATTATGTGTTGCGCAATAGCAGACGTATATTCACCATTTGATTTAAAATAGTCGTTTAAGTTGCAATGTTCTCTCATTCGAGTAATTAACCGTCTGGTCGATCGGCCTACGTAATTAGAGATAGATATTTGAGAAGACCATGCGAAAGAAAATTTTATTATATCTGATAAAATTTCTTTTTGTTTTTGCACACAGGAAGGGTAGATGTATAATAAATTTGCCAAATTGCTTGAAATTTTAGGCTTATGTTTGTCGCATTACTCTGAAATGATTGTTTATGGGTTCTATCCTTACCCGTATTTCTGTCTGTCTCCGAATAGACACAAAATGGAAGACATATTGAGCTAGATGCTGGTTTGTATCTTCTATCTTATGTATTTATAGGGCATTTCAACAGGATAAGCATAAACTATTATATCGATCTGGAAAAATATTGATTATTTGTAAGTTAATACTAAAAATTGCATTGTTGGCTTTAAGACATCTGTAAACTAATTTCGTTGTAAGCTAGAGTAATTTTTTTGTTTCATCCAATTTTATGATTTTGTGTATAAAACATTGTAACACTCTTTCATGAGTCCCCTTTGGCATCACATAATAACAGATAGCTACCTAACACAGTTTTGCATTTGATATATCATAATCTGGCAAAATTATTGAACTCCAATTATTGCACGTCATGTCGTTAAGGGAATTTCAAAATAATACGGCCAAGATTGGGTGATTTGCAAAATAACACTTGTAGGCGTTTATTTTAATCTCTTTCCCTTTATGTTTGAGCTTTTTGTTTGTTCTACTACTAAATAAAGTTTAAATGGATTTCGTCGAGATTATTTCATAAGTTGATGAAATAGTTATTTTAAAATTTAAAAATAAGTCATTCCTCCTTCACCCAATAAAATCCATTATGAAATTATGCTTTAATCCATCGGTAGGCACTTGATAAGGACATGCAATAGAAAAAAGTCTTTTAAGTCAATCATTTTTATCATTTCCCACGAGAAGATTGTACGAATTTTATGAACCCTCTTGCGCAAAGACTTATAAGATCCATCGAACGTAAAGTTTTAAGTTAATCGTCATCATCATCATCATCATCATCACCGCCATGCACAGATATAAAAAAGCCAAAAGTGACTAATGCTTCACTGCCATATAACCAAAAGAAGCGAACATAGTAATTCGTATTATTCATGATTATATGTGGACTGTAAAAGGACACTAGGTCGCTCATTCCTAGTGAGGATGGTTTGTATTCGGAGTTTTCCTTCTCCTAGACAGTCTGCCAGCCAATGCTGATGAGCACTATCTGCCCAGATGCCAGTGGCATAAGTTTCCTCCAGCTGCCGAAATATGCCCTTCGCCTCTGGCAATTTCAGTTGCAATCCACTTTACAATTTTCACGCTGCAAATTCCATAACATATCATACTGCCCTGTCTCGTTTCACGCGATATGACCGTCCACTACAGCTAACAATCTGTGTAGCAGTTATTAGTGGTTATTTGGTATCGTATCATTGTTGGTGCAATTAACAAGTATACACCGGCCAAGCATTACTATACATTTTGGTTAACTATGGGCAGAATAATAACCAGTTTCTTAACTGGCTTCGAACTCTGCCTTACATTACTTATCAAGCCTAGCTAAGAGAATTTTTTTCTTTATACCTTTTCTTTTTCTCATAGAGCATTAAGTGTTATCACTTCTGCATGTGTTTTTATTAATTCACACGGTTGAATTTGCTGTTGCTAACTGTTCCAATATTACAGTTGTAATTTGCATTTTATTATAAATTTTCAATACAAGACGAAGTTTAATAAATACTTGTATAGAAAAGTTTTGACAGTATATGTAAGTAATACGGACGAATCTAGGGGCTTACAAATAAAATTACCTTTACTTATACATTTTTACAACCATTTTTATTCGACTCAGAATTTTAAAATTCATTTTTCAAGAATATTCTGCACCGAAATGATGAATTCTCAAATTGCCTATTATTAGTTTTATGCTTATGATTATTACCAAATTTAAAATATAATTATGACACTGGTTTGTATCTCACGCTAAACCCCTCCATTCTTATGCTTTTATTTCTGTAAAGGATGTGCCATTAGGTGAAGATTTCTACTTTCGGTTAAATCCGAACTCATTAGTGGATCTTGTAGCCGAATGCCTAGCTCTGGCTCCAAGTTTTCCAGACAAAATTGGACTCTGTGCTGGAACCGCGTCACATGGTACAATCAGATCACGTGAAGCAACGTAAGTTTAGCAACAAAATGGACTGGTGTAGAAATATAATCGAAGTAGATGACAAAGAGATTTCTTTTAATGCTACATTTTATGTATTTTTTAACTAATGCGCACCTTGTGTGACATATCTTGCGTAACCAAATAATTAAACCGATAAAATTGCTGTTCGCTTTGACTAATTTTTGCATGACTGAATATCACGTTTTAAAAATTGTCTGGTTGAAAGCGTTCAATGGAGCTAATAAATTGTCACTCTTTCCTTGATTCAAGTTATTGGTGACAACGCGAAGCTACGAACTATGCGCAAAGGAATATTAGAACGCGACTTCCACTCGACTTGATAACTGTGTACTTGGTCTATCTATTACTCAATTTCATCATCGGAATCGATGATATTCGCTTTCGGAAATATGTACGCCAATCCATCTAGCAGCATTCACAACGCGTTTCTTAATTAAACTTGTCGCAATACTGTTAATTCAGAATTAACGTTTGTAATTTTGATCAACTTATTTTAAGGTAATTAAAGCGGGTGATTAAATACAAGCCTATATTTATTAAGAATTTTTAGCGTTTGAAAATATGTCTAAAATTAGAGCAATGGGCTTACTTTGCAAATGCTACAAAACGCTTGTTAATTTTAACAAAGTGAGAGGTGTTCAGAAATAATTGAAAATTTTTTGGATTTCGAAATAAATGACCATTGTTTAGAAATCATGTTTAATTGATTGTACGTGCTAGAAAAAACACAAATCCAATTTTATTCATCCAGTCACTCAACGTAGCAAATCTAACGCCTGTCGCACGTACTGAAATGTTTCGACCAACTGTATTCATAATCCGAGCACAACTAAATACTGACTATCATGGATCAAACCGCAGTGCATAAATAAGGAAATACTATCAGATCTGTAGCTTTTTCTTTTAGTGGTCATGCAAACTTTGTACTAGGGAATGTAGGCTGCAAAATTTCTTTTCAGTTACCAATGAGCCATTTTGCAGCAGCATGCGTGTAAGTTAATCAAACATCGAGTGCGTGGATAGTAATATCAAATTGTAAACTCAAGTATGCTTACTTGAGATTAGCACTAATTCCATTTTATTTATTCAGTCGCTAAATGTGGCAAAACTAAAGTTGGTCGCAATTACTCGTTTGGGGTTTTCACTGTAATAAGTGAGATTGGTGTTTATCTCAAAATCGCCATTTTTATTTAAAGAGTATTTACAACCACCTGAGCAATCAATACTTGTTTAGCTGTTTAGGACTGTGTACTTCAAATATTGCTCGTTCTATTAAACTAGCTCTGCGTTTCGTCTACAGCAACCGAGAGCATCCTATAATCTAAGAAGAACAAAATATTTTTCTCTATTTCTTATAATTTCATTATCTCTTAAATTATATTCAGTATTACCAGTTAATAAGTTAATGAAACCAAAATATTATTAATTAATTATGTTATGTGTAGTATTTAAATTTTTTTTCTAAGAAAATATCTTTTGCATAATTAGAGAAAGAAAAAAGTTTACTATAACCAAGGTTACGAACTTGATATATACACCTGACCCATTAAGTACATACATTTGTCAGTATTACCTAAGAATTGCATTGTATAAAAAAGGCATTTCAACCAGTAAACGGTTTAGTCCTTATTGGGAACTCTTCACGTAGTGACCAGAATTTGCCGCGAACAGGGCTCGAATCTACACTATGCGATTCTTATTTTATACTAAAAAGTGTATGTTCATAATGGGTCAGGTGTTTATGTCAAGATCGCAACCTCGATTATAGTATTTGTTATCATCGCCCACGCAACTAATTTTCGTTTAATTAAAAAAAAGGTTGCTCACTTTAAGATAGCTTTCAAAGTAAAATTCTACTACTAAGCTTAGTATAAGTAAAGTTTTTTCTTAATTTAGTTTTACATAGATACAATGTAAAGATTTTTTACTAATAATCAAACTGAAGCATATTAATCATTGCGTATTCATAGCATGAATTTTAACTTATTCAACAGAATAGTGCAAAGAGACTGCCGGAGTAAAACAAAACTCACTTTTGTTTCCCTTGAAAGTTCATCGTTTGCTGTGTCTATTACGAACGATAACATTCTGGTTATTTTTAGATAACCAAATTATGCAACAAAATTAGCTATCACGTAACATTCTGCTGAAATATATATAATTTTTGCCAAATGAGGCATGATTCCATGGCCAGATACAAGTTTACAAGCACTTCTGTATTGTTTTCAAATATGCAAATCTTTCTTTGAATACCATACAGAAGCGCTTTTAATCCAATATATAAACAAATTATCTGCAGACATAAAACTAAATATTTAAATCATGGTTGCGGTCTTGAAAATGACACCAATCCCATTATATACATATATTTGCCAGTATAAACTAAGCATCGTATAATGCAGAAAAGGCAATTCATCCAGTAGACCGGCTCTGGCTATAATAGGAACTTATCACGTAATTTCCAGAATTTGCCGCGGAAAGGGCTCGAACCTGGGCACGTCTGCTTAGGAATATGGTGCTCTAACCACTTAGATTAAATAGAAAACTATGCAAAAGGTATAAGTGCATCACGCTTCTTAACAGGTTGGCCTTTGTTGATAATTATTTATATCGCAATTGCAAACAACACAGCCAGGTTTGAATGAGGAAGGCAATGGCCATTTTATATTTAAGTGAATGACTATCTCTGTGCTAAAATTGATGGTTTTTGCGTCAATTTGAAGATAATTTCTGTGAACCGAATTTTATAACTCCACCTGCTACCAATGGGTATTTTTCCATGTAAAACGTGTTCTAAAATAACTTTTTTTCCTTTTTTCTTCTATGTTAGCCGTACGACGTCTGTCGTTTAACCTGTGTGGAACGAGTGACCTGCACAATGTTATGAGCTGTTTTAGACCTTCTCCGAAATTTTGTTTTTAGGAAAGCTTCTTCACCAGGTTTTTACAAATTATTTACTAGGTCCTTTGATGCAGTTTACAGGCGTAGCTGTTATGAACATTTTATTCTCACGAAAGCGTTAATTCTATTTTCCGTACTCAGCTAAGTTTTTCGTCAATGCCTACAAAAACACCATTAACTTACATAGAATATTTTTGCAGCGAATTTTAATCATATAGTTGCCATACTAATTCGAGAGATTTTTGTGCGTGAGCTAAATTTTTTTTCTATCATTAATACCACAACAGTAATGATGAGTCTGCTCTGACCGTCTACTCGTGTCTTCGATTGGCTTTGAGTGTAATGCTGCGTACTATAGCACCGGCCATAGCCCCTGGTCTTCTTCCCGCTCTCTATGCTACTGCTCGCCTACAATTTGCACTGGGGGAGGTTTCAAATGCACTGAATACTGCAAAGAGTTCTGTTGAATTAAATGCAGGCTTTGCAGAAGGTCATCTTCTAATTGCTAAGGTAGGTCGCATCGACTTCATATGTGCCTTGACTTCGGAACGTACTTTTCACCTATCAGTTTAAATCATAAATCAAATTTCTTTTTAAAAAAAATATAAAAGTAATTTTAATTTTGAAGTAGACACTACTCACTCGTACATATATAAATAAATACATAAATACCTATAATCAATAATTCTAGTTTATACAAATATGTATTATATAGCTAGAAACATTCATGCATACATGTATACAAATATACTTAAAAGCAAAACAATTTAACATTAATTGATTGCGCGGGTGGTGGTAACAATTATTTAAATCAAGTTTGCGAGCTTGAAGTAAACATGAATCCCATTGTATTTAACCAGTCGTCGAACAACATAACAAAACTACCGCCAGCCGCAACGCACTGACGCGTTTCGACCTTCCTTGATCATCATCAGAGTACGACGGCAAACTGACTATCGAGGATCAAATCGCACTGAATATATATGGAAATCAAATTTAGATATGCGGCTCTCACCTCTAGCAGTCTCGCATTCATTTCCAGTCAAGTTCATTGAATGCAGAGACTGCTAGAGGTGAGAGTCGCATATCAAATTTGATTTACAAATATATTCAGTGAAATACTGTTTGTTGCGAAGAACTAATATATATGCAAGTATGTATTAGGTTTTGCGAACCTAGTAACAAATTAGTTCAGTTGTGACCAGAAGGATAAACCAAAGGCAGCATGAACGGAAAGTATAATCTCATGCACATTCGTTTCGTACTTACTGGCGACTCATCAGTAGGAGCCGGTATTACGCCCTTTAACCACTATATATTTGGTAGAAGAATGTGGAATAATGGGACGGTACAATCTCCTAGACGAATGTGTAAACCTGTAATAGTGAAGCTAACATAATGTAAAGTCAACGACAATACAGCTTCAATGCTAACTCACACTATAATATATATACCGAGTCTGTAAAGGATACTAACACTATGGCTATTCTGTTAGTAACTGATACCTTTTGAAATGGATGAGTACCGGATACTAACACTATGGTTTCCGAGTCGGTACATGATACCAACCTGATGGATATAAATTTATTCTAAAGCTCACCCAAATTGAGAATTACAACAATTTCCGAACACCTGTTACTCCAGTTAAACCATGCACTCTGGCCTTCATCGATATCAGTTATCACATTTCGCGGTAAGCATGACATCATTCAATTCAATATATTACAGTTAAATACTGTTTGTTGCGAAGAGCTAATATATATGCAAGTATATATTAGGTTTTGCGAACCTAGTAACAAATTAGTTCAGTAGTGACCAGAAGGATAAACCAAAGGCAGCATGAACGGAAAGTATAATCTCATGCACAAAAAGGTATCAGTTACTAACAAAATAGCCAAAGTGTTAGTATCCTTTACAGACTCGGTATATATATTATATAGTGTGAGTTAGCATTGAAGTTGCATTGTCGTTGACTTTAGATGATGTTAGCTTCACTATTACAGGTTTACACATTCGTCTAGGAGATTGTACCGTCCTATTATTCCACATTCTTCTACCAAATATATAGTGGTTAAAGGGCATATTACCGGCTCCTACTGATGAGTCGCCAGTAAGCACGAAACGAATGTGCATGAGATTATACTTTCCGTTCATGCTGCCTTTGGTTTATCCTTCTGGTCACTACTGAACTAATTTGTTACTAGGTTCGCAAAACCTAATACATACTTGCATATATTCAGTGCGGTTTGATCCTCGTTAGTCAGTTTGCCGTCGTACTCTGATGATGATCATGGAAGGTCGAAACGCGTCAGTGTGTTGCGGCTGGCGTAGTTTTGTTATGTTGTTCGACGACTGGTTAAATACAACGGGATTGGTGTTTACTTAAAAGCATTTTTTCACGCATAAATGTATTCATATATACATATTAGCTATTTTATTTGCCCACATAGTTGGGTCCCATTTGCGGACGCCCTCAATGTTGGCAAAATTTGTTTTAACTAGACAAGCTTTACTATTTGCAAATTTTTTATTGAGGTATTTATTTGCCCGCTAGCATTTTTGCCAGCTATTTTACTAATGATAACGAAGCCATATTACCACTTTCAACTATGATTCAGTTATGACATACAAATATATTGAGGCTTACTGGCGAAAAGTATGTTCATTAGTAAGAAAGATTTAAATAATAATAATTGAATTCATTGTACCCTTCCTGTGTGCAAAAACAAAAATAAATTTTATCAGTTACAAGAAACATTTCTTTCTCATTATCTCCTCAAGTATCTACTAATGAACATATCTTTATATATAAATTGGAAAGCAAAACAAGATAGAAATATGTAAACATAGAGAGAGTATGAAAAAACGTGCATCAAATCCAGCCATCTCAGCCAACACTGGAGATAAGACGTACGGTTTCGTTTTAATGGAAGCATCTATAAACAGACTGATGGTGTGACAATGGGGATCCCCTTATCTCCAGTGTTGGCTGAGATTTTTCTAGGGCACCTAGAGATAACATCATTAAAAAGTGACATAATTAAATGTGCTCAATATATACGGAACGTGGATGATATATTTATTGTCCTTAAGAACAGCTCGAAATCACGAACACTGCTTCAAAGTTTCAACAAAGCACATAAGAATACCGGCTTCACGTCACAGCACGAGAAAATTGGTCGTCTGCCTTCCCTAGATGTAATATTAAAGAAGGAATCTAATGGTAAATTAAACAGAACAATTTACCATAAACCAACATGGTCTGCACAGTATTTGCATTACAGCAGTCTTGTGCCGTTTCAATATAGATTATCAACAGTTCGTGGCTGCTTTTCAAGAATTAACAGGTTGGTTAGTCAAGATTCAGAAGAAAATGAATATAATAAAGCAATTAACAATTTAATGTCTAATGACTATCTAAGACAATTAATTGAATCAATTATTAAAAGGGGAATTAAACAGAAACAGACGTATTACGGGCCAGAGAAGAAAACAGTCTGCCTAAACATCCCATTTAAGGGGGATGCAATTTCCCGAATGGCACAAAAGTAAGTTGAAGCAGCATTAACACGCACATTTAATGTAGCTAAACTACGAGCGTTATTTAGAGTAACACACTTGTCTTTACCAACAATCAAAGAGAAACAGCCGTTAATGTCGATATCAAATATTATTTATCGATATGCATGCGCAAGTTGTAGATTAACTTACTTAGGCCGATCGACGAGACGGTTAATTACTCGAATGAGAGAACATTGTAACTTAAACGCCTGTCTGAAATCAAATGGTGAATACACGTCTGCAATTGTGCAACACATCGTCGAAACATCGCACGTATGTTCTGCAGACGTAGCATTCAAAATAATTGCTAAATGCAATAACAAAAGGAAGCTAGCCACATACGAAGCCTTATGGATAAACAGATTGCAGCCGGATTCTTGCAAGCAGAAGAAACATGTTCAGTCATTGAGATTGAACTGGATGTGACGCACGCAATTAATTGATATCCGTTTTTCACATTCTCTCTATGTTCACATATTTCTATCTTGTTTTGCTTTCCAATTTATATATAAAGCTATGTTCATTAGTGGATAATTGAGGAGATAATGCGAAAGAAACGTTTCTTGTATCTGATAAAAATTTATTTTTGTTTTTGCACATAGAAGGGTACAATGAATTTTATTAAAGCTCGCATTTCAAAAGAATATATATATATATATATGTATATATATATGTATATATATATATATATATATATATATGCACATTCTAAATATCTTTTGATTCACACTGCGTTTGACCTATAAAGCATATCTTTGACGAGTTTGTCATTTTTTGACCTCATAACTGTCAGCTGTATAATAATTGCATAAAAATCGGAAAGTTGGCTGTACAAATTTTTAAATGATTAATGAGTTTTGGTTTTGTAAGTTTGGGCGTTAACAAAAGGGCTCAATATCAAACTGTTATTTGTTTAAACGTTGTTTTTGATAGCTCAGTGCTGACATCGTACGTTTCATTTCCTCCATTAACTTTGGCGAGTAGCAGAAGTAAGCAAACAAATGTTTCCTTTCCACTTCCGGGCGCTCAACGTGTATGTCTTTTTGATTTATAGGTTCTGACGGATCCAGTTACTCTGAAGGCTTCATCACGTAAATTAGACACTGAAAATTTTGGAGTTTAATTCTCGAACATTATCAGTGATTTTAAAATTTTTCGACACAGTAGAGTGATTGCTTAAAAAGAGCGATATTTTTTACATTTTTAGGTTTTAAATTATTTCTTGTCTAGGAGGTAAATATAAGTAAAAGTCGATAATTTAATCTTTTTATTAATTACAGTTAAAGTTCTTGTCCTCAAATAAACTGCAGACGTTTTATGTTTATATTTGTCAGTATTTTAAATAATGGTATCGGAAGTATTACGTAGACACACTAGCTAGAATCTCTAAATAGCATAACACTGCGGAAGACTTGAAACGGCTAATTATATTCTTTGATATTTGCAAAATTTTGAAATACATGAATTAGTGCATTACTTCGAATTGCTCACATGTCTTATCTTTATTTTGACTAACAACGGTTATTTCACAGTTTATCTTAATAATAGGACGGTTTTGGTACAACTCATTGAGTAACGTATTCAATCCACAGCTTTTAATACAAAATAAACACAAATTAGTAAAGCAAGTTGTATACTATTTGTTGCGGAAATCTAATATATATATATATATATATATATATATATATATATATATACTCAATTGTGAATTTATTTTTGCGTACATAGTACCAAATTAGTTCAAATAAAATCAGAAGGATAAACAAAAATCAGCATGAACGAAAAATACATATCTATTTTTTTGTATCCTATTTATGACTTGCGGTTAAATCCTGGCTAATTATCTTTCCGTCCTGCACTGGTCATAGCCACCAAGATGTCGTTCGGCATAGCTTTGGCGCTGATTGGTGCACACGGCTTGAGTTAGTTGTTGTCGGTGCTCCTGCATATATTCTAGTGAGGAGTGTTTCTGGAGCCATAAGCTTGAGGGTTTGCTCGACTGACGTATATGAACTCCATAGATAATGGTTAATCGAACAAGACCTGTAGCTGTGGAAACTTTAAATTGAATGGCAGGCTCGACTAAATTTAACTTTTTACAGGAGAAACCAGTAGGTCTTGCAGCTTCAACAACTTCTAAACATTTTCATCGTACGGTGCACTCGCTCTTCCTTAGCGTTATTATGAGGGTGAGATATCGCAGCTCGGCTGCATCGTTCCCCATACCTGCCGGTGGTGAATCGTTACATCGTATTCCTAGAGTTTTTCCATAGCCTGATATACTCGTTTCTATTCATTACCTGGGGACCGCCAATTCACAGGTGCTTTGTGATCTTTAAAGACGTCTATATGTCCATCGTTGACAAGACATCAAAACAATCGTAGAGCACATTGTAAAGATCTTATTTATTTTTGGTGACGAGAAAAATTTGCTCCGCTTTTGTAAGGGTGTGGCTTAAATATTTTTATAGGCATCCGTCAGTTTTCAATTCTACCGCAATGCATACACCCGTGGGATCTAACTCAGTTGATATGGATCTTACTGTGGAATTCATAATACTGGCGTTTTTCGAATTCGGCTTACATTGGACGGACGCTGCTTTGACATCCGCAGCAGTGTTTTAGAGAAAAAGATTGTTGATTGATCACCATTCCAACGAGGTTTGTTCTAGAGTAATATTTCATGCCAATAAATCGTCCCAATCTTCTTCTTGTGTTAGACAAGGAAGTATATATGTTTATTTTTACAATAAAAATCATTACTCATTTTCGACTAAATTCTAAAACCGCAAGTTAGGTTTAATTGTTTGTAATAATAAAAATCATAGAGTAAACATATTCATTTATTAAAAATTTAGCGCAAAATTTTTCTGTAGCCACCATCATCGAGCTAGTGGCCTATTCTGGATAACACAGAAACATCAGTATTGTATAGTATATAGTGTCTGTTTCACAATTCTAAAATCTTAACTTTAATAGAAAACCTTGTGTCTAACCTTGCTTCCCTGATTTTTTACTTCACTGTTCATCGTTATACGAGCAAATTGCAGGGTGCCTCTTCTGTCGACTCATAATTCCGAATAGCAGTAAGAATGTGATTATAGACAACGAATCAGATAACAATATTCCTGAGGTGGCGGACTTTAGTGCCACCTTAATATGGCTGTTCTCGTGAGAAAACCATACTAACGTTACTGCCAACTTAGCGAAGTATTGACCAAGTCGGCTTTCATGGATGGTGGTGTTTTAATTAATTTTTGAATAAATCCATGTTAGTAGCTGCCGATGCTTATGAAGGACCAGCCACATAGGAAGTAAATAATAAACAAGGCGAATATCGCATCAACATGTTGTTGATATCCCTTGTGTCGTCGATCCGGGCGTGATGGCCATCAATACAAAAGTTTTTAGAGCTTCGAGGTTCTCTTTCAGGCTGAATGGCGTGGAAAGCTGAGCACCATATCTAATAATGTCGAAGCAGGATATTCGTGACCTCCTCATGCGAGTACAGGTTTGGTGAAGAATCCACTGTCTTGGACTGCCATCGCTTAATTTGTGCTATAGTATCCAGAGGAAACTCGTCCGCCAGTGTTTTGAATCTGTATAGGTCAACAAAGAATTACTGAGGTCTGGCAGGGAAGTGATCGGCATATGGCGATTCTATAGGAAATTTCAATTGGAAAAATATGTAAGGATCTAAAAATTATTGAAACGCCACTCATAACTTTGGTACTTATAATGAGAAATCTTGTGCCTGCTCAGAGGCTTCAAATTTGACGAACGAAAACACTGGCCTTTTGACATCCAATTACGCAAACACAAGCTTAAATTGTAATAAAGGCGAAAAGTAACTTTTATATACAGATTTAAAGATTTGTCGATATTCGTGTGCTGTCACCAATGCTCAGTCGCCATTCTTTGTTTGCTTAAGCGAGTTGGGTCTCTTATGCAGATACCTTCAGTGTTCAAATAACCGTTTCACCTGGAGTAGCTTTAATACTTACTAATTCTACGGTTGAGGTATTAATTTCTCCGGTTAACGTTCGTAGCATCTCTTTTTCTGCAGAATGAGAATCCATATTGCTGGTTGCAAAAATGATTTATTGATTATGCACGAATATATATTGGTTTGCTCGCAAGATGTAAGCCCCCTTGTAAAAAATGTTCAATAGCAATTATGCATTTATCATTGCTTACAATGTGTCCAATTTTGCCTCCAGAGCTCTACAGAACGTTTTGCTGCTTCACTCGCTCATTTATATGTGGGGATTCTGTGGAATTAAAATCAGACACAAATAGCACCATACGCTTATTCTCGACCTCAAGGATAGCTGCGGCTCTACCACATACATACATAAGTGCATAATAAATTGTTACCTATATGGATACGGGCAAAAATGTATACATAAAAGCCACATGAATGAAAAAATACTTATATACGTACATTCATGCACACGTGCACACACACATACATACATACATACATACATACATAATGATATAGATAAACGCATGCATGCATACGTAAATGCATAAGTTAATGCATACTTGAATACATACCTAAATACATGCATACATACATAAATAAATACATACATATATACAAATACACACATACATATAAGCACACATATGCATAAAACTTACATAAATACACATGTACACATATAAATAGATTAATAGCCACACATACACACGCACCATATAAAAGAATTCATAAATAAATAAATTCTTCAATTTATACCAAAAACCAGCAAAAAACACGAAAAGTATGTTTTAATTGATGTAAAATTAATAATACACATCCATTTAAAGATTTTCACGTGTGCATTTTTGTTTTCGCAGAATAAGAAAATGAAAGCGGCGAATATGCTCACATATTTTTCGACAACATACTTGCTTGCTAAAGTTATACTTTGAGAGTTCATATCGGTTTTCTTCCCTAGACTCGTTAAAATTATTTTCCACAACAAAAGGCAATAACAAAAAACAAGTAGAAGTCAATATGAAATCGCCTATCTATGTATGACATGGTTGATGAATAAATATAGTTACTCCATTATCAAGGTTTATGCATATAATTCTGTGCCACTTCGTATACAACTATATATATATATATATATATAATACGAAGTCCTATATGTATTAAAGAAATAGCGCCTCTCGGTGAGTAGGGCAGACACCAACTACCGAGTACAAACAAAGTTAAGCAATAATTGTCATTAGGATTGTTGATACATATATTAATTGTACAAGTGAGTACGAATTAATATTGGCCATTCTGTATAGGTTGGTAACCACAATATTAAAATTTACTCGTATACTATTGAATGGATAGCGAAGAGCATGTAATTATAAAGATCTAATTCTAATGATTTGTGATTATTTTAAGTTAATTGGCTAGGAAATATCACGACTTCAATGCTAACTCACACAATATAATATATATACCGAGTCTGTAAAGGATTCTAACACTATGGCTATTGTGTTAGTGACCGATACCTTTTTTGAAATCGATGAATACCGGATACTAACACTGTGGTATCCGAGTCAGTACATGATACCAACCTGATGGATATAAATTTATGCTAAAGTTCACCCAACTTGAGAATTACAACAATTTCCGAACACCTGTTACTCCAGTTAAACCATATACTCTGGCCTTCATCGATATCAGTTATCAAATTTCGCGGTAAGCATGACATCATTCAATTCAATATATTACAGTTAAATGCTGTTTGTTGCGGAGAACTAATATATATGCAAGTATGTATTAGGGGTTGCGAACCTAGTAACAAATTAGTCTAGTTGTGACCAGAAGGCATAAACCAAAGGCATGAACGAAAAAGTAATCTCATGCATATCCGTTTCTGTGCTTACTGGTGATTCATCAGTAGGAGCCTGCATACGCCCCCTTAACCACTATATATATTTGGTAAAAGAATGTGGAATAATAGGAATTTGCACCTCCTAGACGAATGTAAACCTGTAATAGTGAAGCTAACATAATCTAAAGTCAACGAAAATGCGGCTTCAATGCTAACTCACACTATATAATATATATACCGAGTCTGTAAAGGAAACTAACACTATGGCAATTGTGTTAGTAACTGATACCTTTTTGAAATCGATGAGTACCGGATACTAACACCATGGTTTCCGAGTCGGTACATGATACCAACCTGATGGATATAAATTTATGCTAAAGTTCACCCAACTTGAGAATTACAACAATTTCGGAACACCTGTTACTCCAGTTAAACCATACACTCTGGCCTTCATCGATATCAGTTATCACATTTCGCGGTAAGCATGACATCATTCATTTCAATATATTACAGTTAAATACTGTTTGTTGCGAAAAACTAATATATATGCAAGTATGCATTAGGTTTTCCGAACCTAGTAACAAATTAGTTCAGTTGTGACCAGAAGGATAAACCAAAGGCAGCATGAACGGGAAGTATAATCTCATACACATTCGTTTCGTGCTTACTGGCGACTCATCAGTAGGAGCCGGTATTACGCCCTTTAACCACTATATATTCGGTAGAAGAATGTGGAATAATGGGACGGTACAATCTCCTAGGCGAATGTGTAAACCTGTAATTGTGAAGCTTACATAATCTGAAGTCAACGACAATACGACTTCAATGCTAACTCACACTATATAATATATATACCAAGTCTGTAAAGGATTCTAACACTATGGCTATTGTGTTAGTAACTGATACCTTTTTTGAAATCGATGAGTGCCGGATACTAACACTGTGGTTTCCGAGTCGGTACATGATACCAACCTGATGGATATAAATTTATGCTAAAGTTCACCCAAATTGAGAATTACAACAATTTCCGAACACCTGTTACTCCAGTTAAACCATATACTCTGGCCTTCATCGATATCAGTTATCACATTTCGCGGTAAGCATGACATCATTCAATTCAATATATTACAGTTAAATACTGTTTGTTGCGAAGAACTAATATATATGCAAGTATATATTAGGTTTTGCGAACCGAGTAACAAATTAGTTCAGTTGTGACCAGAAGGATAAACCAAAGGCAGCATGAACGGATAGTATAATCTCATACACATTCGTTTCGTGCTTACTGGCGACTCATCAGTAGGAGCCGGTATTACGCCCTTTAACCACTATATATTTGGTAGAAAATGTGGAATAATAGGACGGTACAATCTCCTAGACGAATGTGTAAACCTGTAATAGTGAAGCTAACATAATCTGAAGTCAACGACAATACGACTTCAATGCTAACTCACACAATATAATATATATACCGAGTCTGTAAGGGATACTAACACTATGGCCATTGTGTTAGTAACTGATACCTTTTTTGAAATCGATGAGTACCGGATACTAACACTATGGTTTCCGAGTCGGTACATGATACCAACCTGATGGATATAAATTTATGCTAAGTTCACCCAAATTGAGAATTACAACAATTTCCGAACACCTGTTACTCCAGTTAAACCATACACTCTGGCCTTCATCGATATCAGTTATCACATTTCGCGGTAAACATGACATCATTCAATTCAATATATTACAGTTAAATACTGTTTGTTGCGAAGAACTAATATATATGCAAGTATGTATTAGGTTTTGCGAACCTAGTAACAAATTAGTTCAGTTGTGACCAGAAGGATAAACCAAAGGCAGCATGACCGGAAAGTATAATCTCATGCACATTCGTTTCGTGCTTACTGGCGACTCATCAGTAGGAGCCGGTATTACGCCCTTAACCACTATATATTTGGTAGAAGAATGTGGAATAATAGGACGGTACAATCTCCTAGACGAAAGTGTAAACCTGTAAAAGTGAAGCTAACATAATCTAAAGTCAACGACAATGCGACTTCAATGCTAATTCACACTATATAATATATATACCGAGTCTGTAAAAGATACCAACACTATGGCTATTATGTTAGTAACTGATACCTTTTTTGAAATCGATGAGTACTGGATACTAACACTGTGGTATCCGAATCGGTACATGATACCAACCTGATGGATATCAACTTATGCTAAAGTTCACCCAAATTGAGAATTACACCAGTTTTCCGAACACCTGTTACTCCAGTTAAACCATACACTCTGGCCTTCATCGATATCAGTTATCACATTTCGCGGTAAGCATGACATCATTAACTGGAGTAACAGGTGTTCGGAAATTGTTGTAATTCTCAATTTGGGTGAACTTTAGCATAAATTTATATCCATCAGTTTGGTATCATTTACCGAGTCGGATACCACAGTGTTAGTATCCTGTACTCATCGATTTCAAAAAAGGTATCAGTTACTAACACAATAACCATAGTGTTAGTATCCTTTACAGACTTGAAGTCGCATTGTCGTTGACTTTAGATTATGTTATCTTCACTATTACATGTTTACACATTCGTCTAGGAGATTGTACAGTTCTATTATTCCACATTCTTCTACCAAATATATAGTCGCCAGTAAGCACGAAACTGATGTGCATGAGATTATACTTTCCGTTCATGCTGCCTTTGATTTATCCTTCTGGTCACAACTGAACTAATTTGTTACAAGGTACGCAAATCCTAATACATACTTGCATATATATTAGTTCTTCGCAACAAACAGTATTTAACTGTAATATATTGAATTGAATGATGTCATGCTTACCGCGAAATGTGATAACTGATATCGATGAAGGCCAGAGTGTATGGTTTAACTGGAGTAACAGATGTTCGGAAATTGTTGTAATTCTCAATTTGGGTGAACTTTAGCATAAATTTATATCCATCAGGTTGGTATCATGTACCGACTCGGATACCACAGTGTTAGTATCCGGTACTCATCGATTTCAAAAAAGGTATCAGTTACTAACACAATAGCCATAGTGTTAGTATCCTTTACAGACTCAGTATATATATTATATAGTGTGAGTTAGCATTGAAGTCGCATTGTCGTTGACTTTAGATTATATTAGCTTCACTATTACAGGTTTACACATTCGTCTAGGAGATTGTACCGTCCTATTATTCCACATTCTTCTACCCAATATATAGTGGTTAATGGGCGTAATACCGGCTCCTACTGATGAGTCGCCAGTAAGCATGAAACGGATGTGCATGAGATTATACTTTCCGTTCATGTTGCCTTTGGTTTATCCTTCTGGTCACAACAAACAGTATTTAACTGTAATTAAGGGTTATAGTTATAATGAATTTTAGTTAGATACTATTTATTCATAAATTAATTCGTTTTTTTTCATACATATAACATAAATTAAGAAATAATTTTTTTTCCAAAATTAACACGTTATTCGATCGGTTTCGAATGTTTTCAAATAGCTTCTCCTAACACCACTCACAATGATAGGTATACCCTAGCATTGACTACTACTATATTTAGTATGGGATCTGAAGATTTCCAACCTCTACCGCACTCATTATATTTTTAGTATATTTTTAACCATGGATTCTACATTTTTATAATTAAATGTTCGCATCCTTTTAAATGTATAATATGGTGGATTTCAAATGCATAACGAGCCGGATATAATTTTTTTACTTGGCAATGTTTACAGACTGTTACATGCTTTACTTTTCTAGCATTATTAAATGACATTATTTTTTACAAGGAATGTTTTAAACACCGCTTTCCTTTTTTCTATCAAGGTGGCAACACAACGTACATAATTTGCTGAAAGTAATTTGATTGCTAATTGATATTTATTTTGTCGTTGAAAATGGTTCGTATAACTGCTGTCGATTTTGACATTTTACTTTATTTTTAAAATGTCTCATTTGACATTTTACATTTATACATTACAGATATATCTGTATAAAATGAATTTTCGTGAAGCTGAACGAGCGTTGGATGCGGGTCTCGGATACAATTTTGAACTGCGCAATCACCCGGCTTATCAGGCCATACGAGCGCAAATATTGCTCAGACAAGGCGCTGTTCAAGAGGCCTCGATGCTACTTCAGCAGATTTTGGAAAGCGTAAGTTCCACTTAACATAGAGGTTAAAATAAAAAGAGTGCACTATTTTCCAATTTTGTGGTGCCGAATACTGGAAATAGAGAACGATGGAACACATATGTGTCATTGTTTTGCCAGAACAAAAATTCGACTGCAATATCTGGTAACTTATATGATAAATTATGAAAAAGCAGAGAGGATTATGTTAGATTAAATAAATAAATTATAGGATAAAGAACAAGAAGCGGGACATCTACTTGCTGAGACCTGCACACACACACACACACACACACGAATAATTCACCAATTTAATATCGATTATTGAGGTGAACTTATATATATATATATATATATATATATATATATATATATATATATATATATATATATATATATATAAATGTATACAGTTTGTATTAAGTATTGCGTAGTTAGTAACGAGTTAATTCAAATATATATATATATATATATATATATATATATATATATATATATATATATAATGTATACAGTTGTGTATTAGGTATTGCGTACTTAGTAACGAGTTAATTCAAATAGGACCAGAATGCTCTCTGAGTCAGCATGAACGGATAGTATACTCTAATGTTCACATGCGTTTCGTGTTTACTGGTGACTCACCAGTGGGAGCCATTACTAAGCCATATGAAAAATTTATATTTAGTTTAGAAATGGGGACAATTTGACGCTGCAATCTCTTATAGGAATGTGTAAAACTGCAGTAGTGAAGCTAACTTCATATTATATCTTCGACAATTCGACTTCAATACCAACTCAGTATATATAATATATACCGAGTCTTTAAAGCGTACCAACATAGTTTTTTTCAAAATTATGAGCCTGTACATGGTACGAACACAATGAATATCGAGATAGACAAAGTTCCTCCCAAATTGAGAATTACTACCACCTACAATTACAAAACATGATCCTCCAACAAATCCATACACTAATGAATTTTACAGTTGGTATTAAATTTACGTCTAGTCATTTTTCGTTTATTTGGCTGTCGTTCGTACTTTGAAAAACAGCTGGGAACTCGCTGAGTTTGGAGTGCAATTTTTATCAAATTTTTGTGTACATGTTTTGAAAACGTTCTCTCCTTTGCCAACTATGTTTAATCTAAAATTATTTTGAATGTCCTTCTTTTGTAATCGACCTGTCTATCCTACCTAGCACACTGAGCAAAAGCAGTAAAAAAGCCTGAATTAGAAAATTGTATTTTTCCAATTTACATAACTAATTCACAATTCCTTTAATCAAAGTCGCGATCTTGATATAAATGTTCATTTCATTACCACTTCTCCGTGTAGTGTGGTGTCTGTACTATAATGACACATTGTGGAAGTTTAGTTGAAACTTTAGGTCTAAAGAGATGCCAAATAGGACCCACCTAAAGGAAAGGCTAACTAAAAAACTTAAGTTAATATATAATTGCTAACCATGTGTAATGTGCGGTAAGGTGTCTTAGTGGCTAGAGCACCAGATTCCGAAGCAGACGTGCCAAGGTTCGAGCCCTGTCCGCGGCAAATTTTTGCCAGTACGTGATGAGTTTCCAATAAGGACGAAGCCGGTCTACTGATAAATGTATGTACATAATGGGTCAAGTGTTAATATAAAGAACGCAACCTTGATTAAAGTAACTGTTATCATCGCCCGCGCAACCAATGTTCGTATAATTAATTGACAAGTAAATTTAAAAAACCCTTGGACTCAAAAAATCGAAGTATATTAATAATGTGAATTATTAAATCTCAAGATCAGATGTATTGTTGGTCATAGCTTGGCTGACTAGCGAGGATCTAACCGTAGACTGTTTTCTCTCGTACTCTTATTATGATCATGGAAGGTCGAAATGCGTCAGTGCGTGCGACAGCGGTAGTTTTGCTATGTTGTTCGACGACTGGTTAAATACAATGGGATTGGTGTTTATTTTAAGCTCGCAAACTTGATTTAAATAAATGTTACCACCACGTCGCAAACAATGATTGTTTAATCCAAGTTTAACTAGTTTTTGTAGCGAGATAATTTATTACAGGGGCACACTCATTCTTTCTTTAAAATTCCTTGAAGCCGGGCTTGGCATAAGTACCCTTTATTTATTCATTCGTATGTTGTGCCCGATTTAAATTTTATTATTATTATTATTATTATTATTATTATTATTATTATTATTATTATTATTATTAGGGCTAAATGGGACGCCGAGGCAGATATTAGTGATCAAATAATTTCGCCACGTGACACAAAGTTATCTTACAGAACACACATGTTCGCTGGAACTACAGACACAATTGCAACACAGAAAACTCTATTATCACCATTGTATCAAACAGACCTGTCAGCTGAGGATCGCTTCGCACTCTTCCTCGACTTGGTAGAAGCGCATCAGCGAATGGATAATCATGTGAGTTTCAGTGTGTAACTACAGCTAGATCTGATACTTTTTCAGGAATCTATTTAAAAATTGTTATAACCATCCACGCAACAAACAATTGCTTAATTAAATAATTTATATGGATGAGATATTCATCTACGGAGGAACTACGGTTGCATTTAAAATAGCATCAATACACCCAAATGTCGACTGATATTTTCCGACATCTGTTTATTTGAAAAGGTTTCTTAGAGTCTTGCTTTGTTCGTGGATAATCCAATCGATATTATTTAATTTGCAAATATTACGTATGTTTAAATATGGAATATTTATGTGTGCTTCTAAATATATTAGGCATTGTTTTTCGAGTGCGGATATGTGTTTTACTTGTCATTGTTCGGGATTTACTAATATTTTTATAAACACCATTGAACAATTTACACTTGCCCTGATAAATTTTGATTTTATAAGATTTTCCTTTAACTGATTATTTATTTTACATATTTTTCTCTTTTCTTTTGTCGAATCGTTTAATAGAAATTTATTATTGTTGCAACGCTTTGTTTGCTGCGCTTAGATCTGGACAGCCGACACCAGCCGTCTATTTCAGACTTTTACTAATTATTATTATAATCAAGGTTGCGGTCTTGATATAAACACTTGACCCATTAATTACTTACATATGTCAGTATAAACTAAGAATTGTATAGTGTAGAAAAGGCAATTCATCCAGTAGACCGGTTTCGTCCTTATTGGGAACTCATCAAGTACTGGCCAGAATTTGCCGCGGACAGGATACGAACCTGGGCAAATTCTGGCCAGTACTTGATGAGTTCCCAATAAGGACGAAACCGGTCTACTGGATGAATTGCCTTTTCTACACTATACAATTCTTAGTTTATGCTGACATATGTAAGTAATTAATGGGTCAGGTGTTTATATCAAGACCGCAACCTTGATTATAATAATTGTTATCACCACCCGCGCAACCAATGTTCGTTTAATTTTACTAATTATTTTCCCCAAATAAGTAAAATAACAATATTAACTTGTACAAAATTCGTTTACATATCTATTTATGTTAAAATTAATTTATATCTTTGTACATATGATTGCTTCATTATCAGCATCGGATAAATAATATGCCAAATCATTATAAACACATAATTGTATATATTTCTTGTTGGTGGTTTATTGCAGGTTGATTTCTGATCGCATATGCGTATGTGTCTGTGTGCTTATAGGCGTCATTCTTATTATTTTACAATTATGATTGAGATCTGCTTATTCTTGTATTGACGGATTGAGCTTTGACCAGGTGTTCGCTTTCGAGCTAGCAGATGAACTTTAGGAAATAAACATTCTAGAACACAAAATTGTCTCGCTTGATGTCTCATACTTACTTCTGAAAATTCCTCTGGAAGAAAACAACGAATATCTAGTGTGGTCTAATTAATAATGAATTTTGAAGATATTTCTATGGACACCAATCACATCAAGGACCTTATATTAGCATGTGCAAAAACGTGCAATTTAAATTTGAAGGGAACTATTACCATCAGTTCAACGTTGTAGCTTTGTAAAGCTGTATTGCACATTTAAAAGAAACATGTTGCGAGACAGGAAATAAACAATTTACCTGATTTTCGGATTGCGTACCGAAATATTTGAATCCACTGTCATCATGATTTTTGCAGATATTTCGGGCTCCAATTACGGAGCCCTTTTTCAATGCCAAACACATCACACACTTAGTTGACAATTAATATGTCAAGTGGAAATATTAATTTAAACCGCCTCATTTATACTTGATTTTAGATCTCTTTTTATAAAAAAACGTTATGCTTAAGAGATCTAAAATCAAGTATAAATGAGGCGGTTTAAATTAATATTTCCACTTGACATATTATTGTCAACTAAGTATGTGATGTGTTTAGACGTGTAGGCTAAAACAAAATCATGATGACAGTGGATTCAAATATTTCGGTACGCAATCCGAAAATCAGGTAAATTGTATTGCACATTTCCTGGCAGAAGTATACATGCAACAAATTGAACAAACGAGCCTGAAAAACATAATTGGCAAAGAGACACAACCGAAATCCTCAAAGAAGCCAATTTAGCCGATCCAGACATCAAATTCTTCCTCTTAGTAGAGAAAGACAACAATCTCCCTTCTTGGACATCTAACTCACTCAAGAATAAAATGGTGATTTGACGCCGGCATTACGTTGAAAATCATGTTCTATTGAGCAATAATTCATTAAGACAGTAGTGTGCCAATATCTCATAAAAGCAATCTAGTTTACATTCTACAGACCAGAATCAGGACGATCTGTTCAGAGCAAAATCTGGGCTGCATGTGAAATTTTTTGCCTAAAAGTAATCACTCGGAGCCGTTCATAGATGTCAACATTAGAATACGCCTGATTCGTACTACAGAACAAATCCAACAATATTTGCCCAATCGTATATATATATATATATATATATATATATATATATATATATATATATATTGGACACACGGAAAAGCAACTGGTCAAAATAATCCAGTAGCATTAACGGACGAAATTTAATTTAAAATTCCTGGCACCGTCAGGAAAACGAGCTATCTTCGAGGATATATTCAAAGCGGACAACCCAGTCGATATGACGAATTTCTTAGATATACACAAAGCAATTAACGAAAAATTATTATTAATATACGAAGCCCTTTGTTTAAAACAATAAGCGCCAGGACTAAACATTCAAATGTTTCATAAAAATGGTATTTTACTCAACTGGCCAAAAATCACACAACCCAAGAAAGCCCGAAAACATGTAAGACCGGCGTCAACAATTATTCAATCGGATTGACAACAAACTGAAGACAAAACAGCATCACTATTATTGTTAACGATGAGAGAAATTGCGCAACGTTCTGAGCGATCAAAACTGCAATCCGCACACCCTGCGCTGTTACCGATGGGACAAAATGAAATTCATAATCAAGGCGAAACGGAAGACTACGTACGGCGAAAAATAACCTTCATACACATAACGGCTAAAAAAGTGCACACAGTCAAAAATCAAACTATCAATACCAGTATGACCAGATCTCAAACACCACTCTGCAATACAATGAGAATGACCCATACACGCATACAGACACATAAACATATGCACTCACAAATTAACCCACAATAAACCGCCAACAAAATGTAGACGTCAAACTGAAAATCAGACTAGTTGCCACTTATATAATTAAACGAACATTGGTTGCGCGGTTGGTGATAACAATTTTTATAATCAAGGTTGCGGTTTTGATATAAACACCTGACCCATTAATTACTTACAAATGTCAGTATAAACTAAGAATTGTATAGTGTAGAGAAGGTAATTCATCCAGTAGACTGGTTTCGTCCTTTTTGGGAACTCATCATGCACTGGCCAGAATTTGCCGCGGACAGGACTCGAACCTGGGCCCGTCTGCTTCGGAATCTGGTGCTCTAACCAAGTTAAATTAGTTAGTATATAACTGAAAATTTTGTGCAGTGTAGTGTGCGGCAGGATGGCTCAGTGGTTAGAGCACCAGATTCCGAAGCAGACGTGCCCATGTTCGAGTCCTGTCCGCGGCAATTTCTGGCCAGTACATGATGAGTTCCCAATAAGGACGAAACCGGTCTACTGGATGAACTGCCTTTTCTACACTATACAATTCTTAGTTTATACTGACAAAATGTAAGTAATTAATGGGTCAGGTGTTTATATCAAGACCGCAACCTTGATTATAATAATAGTTGCCATTTATTTAATCAAATGAAAACTCAGGATATATATATATATATATATATATATATATATATATATATATATATATATATATATATATATATATATTGCATCAGAGGGTACAGGGAGTTCATCCAGTACTAGATTCATTGGCTATACTACCTGGTGTAATGTTGGATTTATACTGCTAATAAATATATATTCATACAAACAACAACCCCTCTGCGTGTATGATAGTTATGAACCACCGCGTATAGCCGATGTCATGCTTCAATTTTTGTTAGCAATGCTTATGAACATGTATGCGTTTTACACGTGAATATGAATTACTATTGATCTGTTAATTTAATTGTGAAATCTTATCTTTATTAAGTGGCCAGTCGACGAAGATTAGATCGTACCTCATTCCCAGTGGTTAGTATGAACGATGTTGTGAAGCCTTCGGAGGAAAGGGACGAATCAGCATCCAGCCATCACGAAGGAGAACTCGATGCGTACTTGGAGATGGGGATCAATCGGATCTTTGCGAAAATGGTAGTGCAAAGTGACAACCAACGAAAGTAACGCGTGGAAACTCTAAAAGTGACACTCGCGCTGCGCAAACATTCAAAAACTACATGTATGAACTTATTTTGTTTATTTGGCTGAGGGTTAAGGGCATTACATACGGAAAAATTGTCTAAGTATAGTAGCATAAATTACAATACTGCGGAGTATTGTGATAAGAAAACTGGCCTTTTATATTAAATGTATGCGTCAATACACTATTTTTTTCTGAATTCAGATTACAAATGCTCAAAAATGGCTGACCTAATATTTACATATAAAATTACTCTGCTCATAAAGAATTTTATTTTGAACTCGTATAGTATTAAACTTAGAACCAGATTGCATAATAAGGAAGAATCTCTTGGCTAGTTTAGTCTACATTTCTATTAAATTGACATGATAACTTACTACCATTCTCCTGAACAATTCTGGTTTAGTTCCATTTGACTCATAGATGTAGTGCTTTGTCATATATGAATTTTCTCTATAAATTAACGAACAGTAGTTGCGCGTGCGGTGAGAGAATTATTTAAATCAAGGCTGGTATCTTGATACGAACACCAGTCTCATTATATACATGCATTTTTCTGTATTAAGTAAGTGCTGTACAATGTGGAAAAGGCAATCCATCCAGTAGACAGGTTTCGTTCTTATTGAGAATTCTTCACGTACTGCTCATAGCCTTCCGCGGTATGAGCTCAAACCTAGTAAAGTCGGCTTCGGAATCTGGTGCTCTAACCAATGAGCCACTCTGCGACAAATAAAACCAAACTCGACAATACAGTAAGTTTATTTATTCCAACTAAAGAAATATTAAGTAATAATATTACCCATAATAAAAAAACAAAAGGAAAGACTTATCAAGCCATAATTGCCCGGGTAAAGAATAACTTTCTCTGACATTACATCAAACTAGGATAGAAATAAGGTAGCCATTAATTATTTTCTGCCTAACTCATTATCTTTTCTCTAGCAACTAAAATTGATAACATAAATCGCCTAAAATTTTGGTGTGTGTTTTTGTGTATACCGATAAAGGACTAACATTAGTTCATTTATTTATTCGTTCTAAAGCTCGTAGTTAAAATAAATAAATATTATGAAATTTTGTCAAATAAAATGATCGAAATTTACTGGCCAGATTATTTTAATTAATGTGCATTGGACGCTTAAACTAGATTTTTCCTATATTTTTTTGCTAGCTTTAAATCTTCGGCAAAATTGAAAATTCATTAAGTTGGGCAAATTTATGAAAATATAACTTATTTAAATACAGTTTTCGCACTTTATATAAAAAGAAATCGTACTTTTTCAATATATTCTTCATAATTACAAACAACGGGTCACCCTTGCTTACGCACTTTCAACTTCTGTTTCAAATATCAGAGAGGGAACAGACTAACAAGAATCAAATAAACACCTGACCCAGTGTATTGTGCGGTAGGATGGCTCAGTGGTTAGAGCACCAGATTCCGAAGCAGACGTGCCTAGGTTCTAGTCCTGTCCGCGGCAAATTCTGGCCAGTACATGATGAGTTCCCAATAAGGACGAAACCGGTCTACTGGATGAATTGCCTTTTCTACACTATACAATTCTTAGTTTATACTGACATATGTAAGTAATTAATGGGTCAGGTGTTTATATCAAGACCGCAACCTTGATTATAATAATTGTTATACCACCCGCGCAACCAATGTTCGTTTAATTATATAAATGTTCATTTCAATACCACTTCCCCATGTAGTGTGGTGTCTGTTCAGTAATGACAGATTGGGGATGGTTAGTTGGAACTTTGAGTCTAAATGGATGCCATATGAGCTCCACCTAAAGGAAAAATAGACTAACCAAGTTACATTAGTTAGTATATAACTGAAAAGTGTGTGCAGTGTAGTGTGCGGCAGGATAGCTCAGTGGTTAGAGCACCAGATTCCGAAGCAGACGTGCCCAGGTTCTAGTCCTGTCCGCGGCAAATTCTGGCCAGTACATGATGAGTTCCCAATAAGGACGAAACCGGTCTACTGGATGAATTGCCTTTTCTACACTATACAATTCTTAGTTTATACTGACATATGTGAGTAATTAATGGGTCAGGTGTTTATATCAAGTCCGCAACCTTGATTATAACAACCAGTTCATATTTTATTTATGTAAGCATATCTTTTGTTTATTTAGCTGCGGAAAAATAATTTTGCATCTGACTGCATCCGCAGTGCAGAATAACTATTCATTTTTGAATTTATTACAAACATTAAAATACACCTATATTGATAAGTCAATATTTAAATCAATGTATTTCGCTACCGAGAAAAAGTTCTCTACTTTTTCAGCGTGTTTAGTCTAAAGTGCTCTATTTTATGTAATCGGTCATTCCTACCTACATAATGTATTAGACAGCTATTAAATGTGTTTAAATAAGAGAGACTGGATCGCGTCATTACAGGGAGATTATCCTTTACACTTATATTTATCAGGCTTTTTCTTGTATAACTAAACATTAGTTTTATTTTGAGCGTCCCAATAGTCCTCGCGTCGTTAATTCGTCGACTAAAGATTTCTTATAGTTTGTCTTTTTTATTGCGAAAGATATGTTTTAAAAATCAGAAATGTGGCACTCATTACTAGTAATTCACCAAACGTTGTACATGACTAAAATGTACGGCGCAGCCTAAAAGACATTTAAAATGGTGTTTTAATAAGAAGTATTTGGGTCCAGTTCGCTGAATCTTTATTATCCATAGTTTGTGTGTTAAACACAAAACGTAAAAAACGACAGCCTAAAGTCAATTATACATGTTGAATTGACTTTTCCTTTCATGGCCATCATCAGAGCACTTCGGCAAATTAACTAATGTGACCTAAAAGATGATAACCAGTAGATTTTTAATTTTAATCGCGTACCGACAGAGTCTTTTTTGTGCGTTTAGAATCAGTTTACAGTTATTTTAAAGAAGGTGTTATTTAATATTAAAATTTTTTATATGAACCACATTTCTAAAAGAATTTAGCCCAAAAATTACAACAAAATCTATTAGACAGATTCGAGGAGACACTCAGTTTGTAGTGATATATTAAATGATATATATATTGGTAACAGTATGATTTAACATATGCGGAAAGTGTGAAATTTTCTGTCGCGCATAACATTACTGTATTGCATTATACGTGATTTAATTAGTATAAGGTAAAGTTTCTAAACCTTTGATTCATTAACCAATAGTTGTGCGAATGGTGATATTAATTATTTTAAACTAATCAATTGACGGAATATAGACAAAAATCACATTTAAGAGCATTTAACTACGTAAACAAAACAATGTCGTAATGCGATATCGACGAGCATGAAGAATATACATACAATCAAAATCAGAATCTCTCTCACACACACAAACAGACACAGAAAATCATTTATCATTTTAACATACTTGCAATAGCTGATATATTTTCCAATGCCGCGTTTTGCGTGATAGAACCTCATTTCCATTGGGACGAATACAAACTCAGCCCAATCGAAGACAAAACGAAATTGGAAATTGTGATTAATCGAATCTTTGTGAAACGGTTGGTGCAAAGATACTATCCGCGTATGCTAAACACGGCATTGGAAAATATGAAGCTGGCATTCCGCAATCAAATTTCAAATAATACTAGTTGATATATTTGGAAACATTCTGTCATTTCTCAATAATGATACAGTTTTAAATGAACTTCTATAAATTGATTTGCTAGGCGGAAGCCAGTCGTGTACTCCGCGTTGCGTCTGCTCAATTTTCCAACCTTCGAGGTTCAGCGGGTCGTATAAAAATGGCTCAGGCTGACCTAGCCGTCGCTCGTGGCGACATAGATACAGCATTAAGCCAGCTGCGCGGTATAACTACAGAGCATTTAAATGATTTTGTAGTTGCTCGTCAAAAGATGGCCAATATATACCTGGAGCAATGGAATGAACCGCGGTTGTATTCTGCATGCTATCGGTGTGTTTTTCATTATTAAATGCTTAATTTGACTTTTTTGCAACGAGTAGAAAGCATTTGAAATTTGAATTAAGAAATAAATCGCAATTAGAAGCAATCGTTTATTATAAAGTAGGTTAAAAAAGACATGCATATCGACTGCGAAATCTGGTATTTTATAAAAAACATTTTGGAGAGATATCAACATTTATTTAAGTCTGGTTTGTGAGCACAAAGTAAACACCAGTCACATTGCATTTAAACAGTCGTCAAACAGTATAGCAAAACTGCCGTCACTTTCATGTACTGACGCGTTTCGACCTTCCATGATCATCATCAGAGTACAACAGCAAACTGACTACACAGGATCAAACCGATGTTGATATATATTGGAAGAAAAATTGTGTATGCGGCTCTCACCTCTAGTTGTTTCGCATAAATTATACTTGATTGGAAATGTCGTCTGCACAATTTCTATGCAGTCACGAACATTAACAGTTTTGCGGCTTTTGCCACATAATTATTGACAATACAATTAAACAATCGTTGATTGCGCGGGTGGAGGTAACAATTCTTCAAATCACGTTTGCGAGCTTGAAGTAAACACCAATTCCATTGCATTTAACGTGTCGTCGGACGACATTGGGGAACATTAAGTTTGAACAGATACATGTATCATACAATTACGATCAAGAAGTTATAAACGCACACGCAGAGGCACGCGAAAAAACACTTCACCAGTTCGAATACACATTCATATAGGAAATTGTATTCTACACCTGACGCAAGAAAGCAGGAAGCGAATGCGCACATGAAATTATAACTTTTGTTCATGGTGAATTTTGAATACCCTTCTGGTCCTATTTGAACTAATTTGTTACTAGGCACACATTATCTAATAAAAAATTGAACATATATTAGGTCATCGAAACAAACAATTTGTAAAAGTCTCATGCACATTCGTTTCGTGCTTACTGGCGACTCATCAGTAGGAGCCGGTATTACGCCCTTTAAACACTATATATTTGGGTGAGGAATGTGGGATAATAGGACGGTACAATCTCCTAGACGAATGTGTAAACCTGAAGTAGAGTAGCTAACATCGTATAGTCTCGACAATGCGACTTCAACGCTAACTCACTCTATATAATACATATACCGAGTCTGTAAAGGACACTAACACCACGGCTGTTGTGTCAGAAACCGATACCAACATTATAGTACCCAAAAGGTACATGATACTAACACAATGGTTGCCGAGTCGAAAACATGATACCAACATGATGGATATCAATTTATGCTAGAGTTCACCGAAATTGAGAATTACAACAATTTCTGAACACCTGTTACTTCAGTAAATCCATACACCCTGGCCTTGATCGATATCAGTTATCACATTTCGCGGTAAGCATGACATCATTCAATTCAATATATAACAGTTAAATACTGTTTGTTGCGAAGAACTAATATATATGCAGTTATGTATTAGGTGTAGCGAACCTAGTAACAAATTAGTTCGGTTGTGAGCAGAAGGATAAACCAAAGGCAGCGTGAACGGAAAGTATAATCTCATGCACATTCGTTTCGTGCTTACTGGTGAGTGCTACTCGATAAAAGCAATTATGATAATTTAAGAAGAACAATTAATATTTGCACCACTTGGTCTACACCGTAATTTAAAAATAGCGGCCCACCGTTAGTGGGCGTTTTTTTAAAAAAAATTACAAAGTGGTAAGTTCGGATTTAAATGCTAACCAATACAATAAAATAAGAAGTCAATCTGTTGGCCGATCTGAGAAGTTGAAAGTTGGTGTTGTGCATTGCGATGAGCACATTTAGTGAATCCAGGATTTTCTTTTGTGGGTGGTTGAATCGCACTCTCTGTTCCGCAATGGTCCGATTGATCCACATCTCTAAGTAGGCGTTGAGTGCAGCTTCGCTGTGGCTGGGTGCTGAGTTGTGCCCTCATTTCAAATATGTAGTGGTTAAAGGGCGTAATACCGGCTCCTACTGATGAGTCGCCAGTAAGCACGAAATGAATGTGCATGAGATTATATTTTCGTTCCTTTTGTTTTTGGTTTACTCTCTGGTCACATCTGAACTAATTTGTTTCTAGGTTTGCAAAACCTAATACATACTTGCATATATATTAGTTCTCTGCAAAAAACATTATTTAGCTATTATATATGTAAAAATCACCTGGCCCGTTGCCATAAAGGTTCCGGCCTGACGATCGGCGGGCACAAGCTAGTCGGCCTGGGAACTGTAGCATGAACTTTGGCGTGTCTAAGGGAAAAAAGCCATATTCCTGTTTCGTGTGAAGCCTCAAGTTTGGTCTATTTGCGCAGTAACTTATATTGTTAAATTAGTTTGACAGAATGGGAGCAAGCGTGCCAGACGCGAAAGAAAAATTTCGGCTGCTGAAGGTATCTTTGGCCACTGGCATTTGGGCTGATAATGCTCATCAGCAATGGTTAGTTTACTATCTAGGAGAGGGAAAACTCCGAACACAAACCATTCTCACTAGGAATGGGCGACCTAGTGTTCTTGTACAATCCACATTTAACCGTGAACAATACGAATTACAATGTTTGCTTCTTATGGGTATATGGCGGTGAAACATGAGTCAATTTACGATTTAGTATGGCTGTGTATGATTATGATGAAAGTTCACCAGTGTAATTTTTATATGTACAAACATTTTTTTGTATTTAGTTCGGGATTTGGGATGTTGCAACTAACGGCTTATGCTATGCCTATCTCCTGTTCGGGTCTTGCTTTCGTTTTTTTAAACTTTTTCGTATACACCCGCTTTATAATAAATTTTTTGGTCAATACACGATTTTTTCTTAATTCAAATAACCCATACATAAAAATGGCTGAAGTAAAAATAATATATGGAATATAAGGCAGTATGTTTTATTGCATTATTATAATTATTCGCTAACATTCAACTGAGTCAATGTTGTGTTGGTGTAATATTTTCTCTTTACACTGTTTAGTTCAATTTTGGTAAATAAAGCAGGTGGCTTTCGTTGATAAACCAAATACATTCTGGTTCAAATCCTAGCCGCGTCAGTTCTGGCAACTACTGATGTACTATCTGAGAAAACTAAGACTTGTAGACGAATCGCATTTGCTGTTTTATGCCATATTCATAAGTATATAAAATGAAATCCTGCCAATCAACTTTAATTAATTGTTTAAAAATTTATTTTTAAAAAATTACAGCAGTGCCTCTATAATTTATAAAAAAAATCTCTCAATACGAGTGTGTTATTAACTGTTTCGTTGACCTTCGATTTATTTTTTTCCTTGATGCACGTTATGGGATAACTTTCTTAATTGCATATTTAGAGAATGCCGACATTATGATGTAAATTTAATTTTATATACGGTTGCATTCTTTCTTTATTTCATTGATTTTTTAATGTGTTTGAAATATCTCAGACCAGTATGGGAGCGAAAAACAAAGAATTAGCAGGCTTATGAATAAGGGAATCGTTGTTTATCACTCAACTGAGACTATCCAATAATATGCCCACCTTAAAATATTTCTCCAGAATAATTTATCCTATTTTTGGGAATTTACTTTAAGTTGTAGGAAATTATGATTTTCATTATCAAAAAATATTTCACTATTATTCACTTATGATCGAGGGACAAGGAAACGAAACTTTCAAAGGAAATGTTTGAAATTATTTGTCGGAATAGGAATTTTTCATCTATCACTTTTTTTATTATCTGTATCCGAGCTTCATACTAAGCAGTACTTTTTTAAAACGTTCACAATTTTTAGCGGGCCTTATACGGTATTGCAGATTTAAAATATGCCAATGATTATAAATTTTGTGTGCTAATCCCGCCTGCAGTTGGGAAACGCTATTGGAAATTTGCCTGGTGAAAACTAAATCATGATGTGGTTAATAGATTAGCTCTGTCATACTATGTATTATTTAAATTTCCTACATGCCGTGTTCATTAAGGATTATAAAAGAGGCAGTATATCTACTCGGAAAGTTATCATGTAAACGTTTTAAAAATACAAGTCTTTTAATTTCTTGCGGTGGAGTGTTAATGGTTCATATATATCTGTTAAATACATTCGAATGTTTTCTTGTTAACAACGCTCGAATTATAAAACTTACCCAAATTATCCTTATCGTCATTTGGATAACACTTCTAAAAACCTTGCCACCTGCTTTTGCCACAGTCCACGCTTATTATTACCAATGAATACTAAAATCATCACGACAAACTGAAATAGTGTCTAAATTAAACAAACATTGATTGCGCGGGTGGTGATAACAATTAATTTAATCAAGTTTGCGGTCTTGATATAAACACCTGACCCATTAATTACTTACATATGTCAGTATAGAATAATAATTGTATAGTGTAGAAAAGACAATTCATCCAGTAGACCGATTTCATCCTTATTGGGAACTCATCATGTACTGGCCAGAATTTACCGCGGACAGGACTCGAAACTGGGCACGTCTGCCTCGGAATCTGGTGCTTTAACCACTGAGCCATCCTGTCTAAATGAAGATTTATTTCCAATTGAATGTTTGATTGATGTATTTTTCTAATTCATATTTAAGCTCAAAAATATAAATTATATTTGCTCCATTTTTAGCCTGTATGTGTTTACTTGTTCCATAGTTTTACATATTGGTTAAAAAATAAACATTAACGAATTTGTCTTGATTATCAACCCAGAAATTAGATGCATTCACAAAATATTAAACGAAAAACGGAGTACATGATACACAAATTGGCCATAAAAATATGTTTCGAAATGTATTGACTAAGTGATATTTCTGAGACGAAAGCTTTAAACTATGCCATTTAAAATAAAGTAATAATCACAGAAATCGGCGAAAGTTAAGGTAAAGTGTGTAATATTTAAATTAAATTAATAGAAAAGCAGGAATTGAATAAGCGTGTTGTAAATAAAACGGCATGGCGAAATAGAAGAATAAGTATATTGCTTTTTGAATAAAGTACTTCTAATGGAGTAATATATAGACAATAAAAGACAGTCAGAGGTTTTGTATTGAAAGCATTGTCGAATGACTTGAATGATAGTTAACCTCCGAACATAATGCGAATATATTTTGTATGTATATTTTTAAAACTTGGCAAATTTCTTTAAAAATATTTATTTTTGGTAGAAATGAATTTCAAGCGCTTACTCGAATAATTTTCTTAATGCATACTTCGTGGATTATCTTTCGATCAGCCCTTTCGATGGTTAAACGCTACTAGTAACCACCTCTCAAAAACGGACGCAGTGTCTAAATTACAATTTGTGTATGCACTTAAAATTTGACAGACATTTCTGAATATAAATAAACGGATTAAAGATTCTCATTTAGATTCGATGTCAGTTTGTGGGAGATAATATTGACCGTGTTAAAAAAAGGTGCGCGAATCTTTATGAAGTCGACCGGATAGGTTGTTCGAAATATCATCCGAGAAAAACAAAGGAGAATTATTTTGGTGTGTTCAGAAATCTATTTTGACACTACAGAAATATTTTGAAACAAATTAACCATCATCACTCAGCAAAATATTTTTCAAAAAGACACATTCATATTGTTGCGAGAAATAAACATTATGTTAATCAATTTTATCAGTACAGTTTCTGAACAGCCCTTCCTACCATTTACTACTACTAAATTATTCGCTGCGCCCAAAGATTTCTCATCCAACGTATTATTTATGATATTTTCGCTAGATTTTATTTCAATCGATTATCTATGTATTATTTAAATCAAGTTTGCGAGCTTGATATGCGCACCAATCCCATTGCATTGAATCAGTCGCACAACAAAGCAAAGCTACCGTCAGTCACACGAACTGCATTGCGGTTGGATTCTCACTAGTCAGTATAACGTCTTGCTGTGATGACGATCGTCGAAGGTCGAAACGCGTCTGGTACATTTCACGGACGGTATTTTTGCTACGTTTTTGGACTGGTTAAATACATCAAGATTGGATTTTATATAAACATGCAAAATTTTTTTAAACAATTATTACCACCACTCGCGCAATAAATTATTTGATTCTTTATGTTATCTTGTTGAACGCTTGACTTGGAAACGTACACTGCGTTTTCACGCTTTCCTGTTTATAGCACGATCAGTTTCTTATGAATAATAAGTCAGATATGGTTTGTTAATGTAGTAATGCTTACTTGAATCAGTCGCAGGGGTTTTCCCACAACCGACACGGAATTTAATAACACTGGATGTTCTCAATGTGGCGATCTTTTAATTGTTGTTAGAAACTTAGCTGTCTAGTGTGCATGAATTTTTAAAAATAGTTCTGATTTTATTTTTTTTGGCTAATGATGTTATTTTCCTTCTCAACTCAGAATATGTTATGAGTGTGTGAACTTACAATCAACTTTGATTTTATGCTGTTGTTATACCTAATTATGTTTCAAACTAAATATTCTTGGAAATGCTTTTATCACAGGTTCAATGTCTTTCTGAGTGTAATCATTTTTTTTGAATTATTTATTTGTAATTATTTTACTCGTGTTCAGTATGTTTAGATTCGTGAACCATTTTCTTCTTCATTATCGTCGAGCGTGCTAACTACTGCTGACCATAGGTCACTGTGATATTCTGTTCCAGAGTAGTGTGAAGTCCAACTTAATAATGACTACACAGTTTAACACGCATTAGACCAATTTTCCCCTACATTCAGATTTAAATGTTATTGTGCATGCATGTGCTTTTGTTTTTGTGTACACACGAGCATACCCACGAAGACTGAGCGACTTCAGTTTTGTCTGCGTTAAACCGTTGTTCAGTGTAAGAACATCACGTCTACTGTTCACCGCCTGCTCGATTTATTTTAAACATTCTTCACTCAGTTTTGTGTTTTTAAATCATGTCGGGAGCGGAGTATTGAAGTTTGAAGTTGAAAATATTTATAAAAGCTATAGTAAATGATTGCTTCTTCTACAGGCCAATATCCGAACCGAACATCGGAACTTATTTATATAGACATTTAAATTTTACGTTCAAAGGACAAAAAGCCTGTTCGGTTTACATTTAAGCTCTGTTAATATGTAATTCTGATTCAGAAAAAATCGTGTATTGGAGCATAAACTTAAAGTCCATCCCCTCCTCAACGTGGTACGACGGTGTCAACCATGTTTCGATGGCCGATCGTACATGGGCTAACGGGGCTATGGCGGTGGTGTCAGCAGGGCGTGGTGGATTTCCGACCGGCAATCGGATCTTCTATAAAATACCACATGAGCCCGACGACGGCACCATGACTCGGCGTGTGTTCCCCGCCACAAAAGGGTTCAACAGCCACAGGATTACATGGACTCCTGGTCAGTACCCCGTACTTCCGAATGGCGAATGAGCTCTCAACAGCCACCGGCAACCATGCAACTTACTGCTGCCTTGCAGACTGCGCTTGGATGTGCAAAGGCTAGAGGTGCGTCCTCGATCAAAAAGCCGAGTGGTGAGGGGACACCACTTGTACCAAATTCCCGAGAAACTCCATGAAATGTCACTGGAGCCGGCTTATCCTCCAAAAGGAGTCAGCCGCAGTAAAGTAAAGTTATTCTAGAGCAGTTATATTAGACAGTTTGGATAGCCAAATATCTTTTCAACATAACACTAACGGGTTGTAATATGTGTTATTTTATTTACTCAATATTGGACAGTAAGGGCGTTTAAATTGAATTAAATACACGCATTATATAACAAAAAAAGACAGGAAACTTAAAAGCACATGCTAAAGCGCGTACACACGCAAGACAAAACACACACTTCATCTTTGTATTGTTATTCTAATTTTACTTTGAATGGAAAAACATTTTTTAGCAACGCAGCTTTGGATGTTGCGTTTATTTTTCTTCTTGTAGTTCTGACAATTTTTTACGTTGTTCTGACGTTTCGACCGCTATTTCTTGTAGTTATCCTCAAAGCTAGATCAGTAGTCACACCAATAGTAAAACAGAAAGCACAATTAATCAGCACTCTAGTAACTGTCTACTTCAACACATCATCCGATTGTAATCATGAATACAATTGTAGAGTTTTTTAACCAATAAACACAGTTACCTATACATCTATATAACCTTATTCATATATGCACCATTATATCCCTTTTCGTATAGATCTATGCATATCAAGCTACACTAGTTTACAACCAACATCAAGTAAATACTACTATAAGGTCAATTAAACTATCAAATTTAGACGAGTCATTTTGTTGTGTAGTTCATGTTGAGATTATACCCCACGTATATTTAACATCTCTCTATATCCACCAAAATTTATCAGGTTTATACGTGTCAAACAATACTCGATCATAGGTTATCTTCCGATGTTTCAACAAATTGTTAAGTTGCTTGCTCTAGCCAGTGAACGGTCTTATTATTGCATATCTAGACTTTTATCAACGTAATCGATAAACAAATGAATTCCACCTAGTCAGATAATTTTTACCATGTGATAAAATATGCTCGAGTAAGTGCACTTGTTCTTCGCGAATGAAATTGAAAAACTGAGGCTAATCCAAAACCAGACAATCGTAGAAAAAATATAAGAAGTTGAGTTTGGAGAGCAAGAAAAACGAAGCAGAAAGTGGATAATTAAAGGAATCGCGAAAGAGTCTCATAAATAAATGGAATATTAATGTCACATTTGCCACAACTTGTTTTTTTCCTGTGAGCATGGTGTCAACCCTGAAGGTAGCACTGGAAATAAAATCCCGAAAATTCGGAAAAACATAAGAAAATCTGGTTCCAACTTGAGATGAGTAGATATAACTTTAGATGGAAATAGTGGCATATGTCTGAATAGGGTTATGTTGATGTATAGGAAGGTGCATACATTGTTAAAGGAGCACTAGCATTGGCTAATAGTAATTTGTACTTATGTTTATAAGAGAATGAATTGTCGAACAGGAGAGTTACTTGAGTTTTATTTTATTGTGCTTACTGTTTTACCATGTGTGTGACAATTGATCGAGCTCCGATGATTACCAAGGGAAACAGCGGTCGAAACTTCAGAAAAACGAAAAATGCTTAAAATATACTTTAAGAAAATTAAATAAAACATTTCACCAATTTACATTCAAATCATTTACGAATTTGTTTTGCTTATTTAGCTGAGGAATAAGGATGTTGCATACAACAGTTCCCGCTGTGCGTAACCCTTTCGTTTATTTGCTGTGAAGAACTTCATGATAATAATTGTATGCTGCAATCCATGCTCTACTGTTCAGTACAAATTACAGATTCCTAAAAGTAGCTAATCCAATATTTGTAAACGAAAAATTTAAATTTAATTTTCATGGCAACTAACTGTGATTTTACACTACCTATTTCAGTACTTTTGATTCTTACATGTAAAGCTAAAATTTTTTGTAAAATTAACTTGCTTTCAAACATATAAAAACGTGGCGAAATGCATAATATAATTCCAACGTTTAATATATCTTTACGGCCCAAAAATTGGTATAGTGACATGGCACAGAAATTGAAGACTCCAGAGGCATATGAGTTGCTGGCTGACGCATATATGACCATTAGAGAACCAACACTTGCGATTGAAATCTACGAAATGTTGCTTTCAGGCTCCCGACAGATGATGGAAAGTTTTGACTTGTCCGCTGGAAACAGACAACTAAAATCGGTGAAGAATAGATTAGCTGTTCCAGGTAGGTGAACGTTGTAACATACAAAAACACACTCAAAAAAATCCGCTGCAGGTATTCGTTAGAATAATCATATTGAGATCTAACCTTTGACTTGTATGTAATAATCAAGCGGCACCCTTCCTTATGCGATACTTTTTGGCCTTTAACTGACAGAATAACTAAAGATCGTCTTGAGTTTTTCATTTCCTATAAAAAGCACTAAAAATAGATGCATAATATAAAGTAGTAATAAGTTTGAAATGTTGCGTTGAATGGCCTAGATCGACAGTTCTGTGTGTAGGAATAACTGAAAATAATAATAAATGGCGTTGAAGTTTTAAATCATCTGTAGTTACGCCTAGATCGCAAGTCAAAAAGAGCCCGTTTAGAAAACTTTTCCTTCGTTCGGTATAGCCAAGGCCTCTAGCTTAAACTATCTTGCACATGAAATAATTAAATACTGTGAAATTTTGTTTGTGTATGCGTATTCCCTATAATTTGCGTTTCCCGTTTGTTGTACGTTTATATGTAATGTGCGTATATACTACAAATTGAACACCGTTGCTTTGGAATATTGACTTTATGGAGTAATAGATATTGCATTCCTGTTGAGTTCTGGTGAAAAGAAAATTGCATTTTTAAAACTGTGTTTTGTGTACCTGTTTTATAATAAATGTATGCGTCAATAGACGATTTATCTCTCGATTCAAATAACAAATTATACCTAGTAGTTTGGCTTTAACAAGAGCATACATATAATAATTTAAGCTTAATGTGACGTTATTCTTGATTTTGCTTCAGTATTTTGTTATTTCATATCGGCACGGGAGACATTAAAAATATTAATGTATTTGCTCTTAGAACCTTTATTATTTGAAAATATCAAAAGGTACATTGGAGTTTTTGATGGTGTAATGCTTTGGATCTAAAATGTTTGCTTAAATTAACAGCTCATTACCTTAGCGTGTTATCCTCATGCAAGTTCTGATAATGAAGGTATTATTATTCAGTGTCAAAACATGAGGCATTTAACCACTTATTTTTGAATATTTTGTAAATAACAATGTAAAACCCGTTATTTATTTAAGTGGTTTACTTGATTTTTGTGATGGCACCTTCAATTTTTTTCATGGGCTCTACGAATATTTGGAATCTAAGTAAATTTTTCAGACTTGTTGGAATTCAAATGTTTCATAATTTACGGCAGAAATTCCACTTTTTGTGTCATCTAAGATTTCAGGAGGAAGTAGTGCATAAATAAATTCCCGGTGCTTATTTAAAGGATACCAACTTGTTTTTAAATTTGAAGGCCCTCCTCATACGAAAGACTGCTGTTCAAATCTATTAATTTTTCATATTTACATCTTCATTCGTAAATATATCAACATTATTTTAATCTTCCATTTTGCTCATTCAATATTTTAGATAACTTTAACAGTGAATTGGCACGCAAGGTGGGCCATGCGTTAGTACAAGCGCATCGATATTCACGCGCCATTTCGCACTACGAGGAGGCTCTAAAAATAGCGGAGTCGTCAACTTCCACGGAAAGTTTACATGAAAAGAAAAGTGGCAGACACGAGTCAAACAGACCAAATCAAAAGGTTTGACTTACTAGCTGAGCTCCCGTAGCAACTTACTTTTATTAGTAAAGCTCTTATTTTTATTATTTGTTACCTGTGCTTCCGTAGATATTCTTCTGTTTAGTGCTGGATTTGTGGACTGGTATATACGGCCGCAAACGCATGTTTTCTAGCCTTTCTAAGTTACCTGGAGGTCAGTGGCGCAGATACCATTTGTTGTTTTACAGAAAAAACCTCTCAAACCATAGCGAGCTAGATTAGATGCGTAACATTTTTATACACCCTGCATGGTTGTGACGATTGTTAAACTCTTCCATAAGATCGTGGCAATTAACCCATGCAGACAAATAAGATAGGCTATGGATTTTTGTGTCTTTACTGTCCTTTTTACGGCTGAAATTCCAAGCTATCACATCATGAGACAGAAATATGTTACAAAACACGAAGCAAGATCAATACACCGCCTCATCACTGTCCTTAATTCTTGCAATATTTGGCGTGAGGCAGAGCAATTTGATGTGCTTGTTAAGATGCGATTTAGCTAACGGAGATAATTGAACATTTTTGACTGAATAATCGCAGCCGCGGTGTGGTTCTAAGCAAGTAGCTTGAGAAGATGGTTACGCAGTTAATGATACTTCATTCAGTTGTTCTCTGCATGCATTAGGCGAATGGCAGCAAACGTTCCGTGTCTTATAGATTATCGTAGCCAAAACCATGATCATATAATTAAAAGAATAATGGTTGTGTGGGCGGTGATAATACTTACTTAAATTAACGTTTCGGTCTTAATATGGACACCTGTCCCATTTTGTACATTTGTCCGTATAAACTAAGCGTTTTATGATGTAGAAAAGGCAGTTCATCCAGTAAACCGGGTTTGTCCTTATTGGGAACTCATAACGTACTGTCCAGAAATTACCGAGACAAGGATCCGACCTGGGCACGTCTGCTTTGGAAACTGTCGCTCTAACCACTGAGTGCAACAGAGTGGCTCAGTGATTAGAGCACCAGATTCCGAAGCAGACATGCACAGGTTGGAGCCCCGTCCCCAGAAATTTCTGGACAGTACGTGATGTTACCAATAAGGACGAAACCGGTTTACTGCATTTTCTACATTACACTATGCTTTGATTATGGTGACAAATGTAAGTAATTAATGGGACAGATGCTTATATCAAGATTGCAACCTCGATTTAAGGAAAATGATCATGCACAATGACCAAACACGAGCACAAGCTGAGTGAGCACAATTTTCTTTGAATGTGGACAAAAATTTACCTGAGCTGGAACATGTTTTCGTTCTGAAAGCTCTGGAATGTGACCTACCCATAAAGAAAAGTCAAGAACGGTGCTGCTTCTAACCATTTCCCTTTTTCTTTAACTACACGTTTTTGTACGCATTTACAGTTGGAATGAGGTAATTTAATTTCTCCTCGGGCTTATCCGTGCCGTAGCCACTCTGAGTACGAGATTGTTTGTTGTAAGTCAGCTTTACTAGTTTCACAGAGTAAGTTTCTGTAACTAAACGGCCTTATTTACACTGCTTTTGCTGATAGCTCTGTCTATTTGAAAAAGTATCCTTCATTGACGGAATATTGTCGTTAAAATTCTGCACGTTTGCGTTTATTATCAATCTTATAAGTAACCCTTGTTAAGTCTTATCTTTGTGAAAAGAACTGACCTGGAATAATCACATCAGATGAAGTGACTGAGATCCACCGGTCGCCATATCCGAAATTCTTATTTGCGCTGACTAATAATTTATATACCATTTATTTAATTCAATTTTCGTGGCATGTTTTTAAAAAAATTTTGCACTTCTGTTAATCACTTAAATAATATCCGCATTGCATTCTTATCGCTTAGCTTTTCATCATCACAAATATTCACAAATCAAAGTTATTTTTATTTAGCTATGTAAATACATTTTAAAAGTATACGTCGATTATTATAGTAATTTTGCGAAGTTACACACAGGATTTTGTATTATTAAATTAAGAGACGTTGGCCGCATATGTTTCGGTAAAGTGAAATTAATCAAATCAATGTCTTCATTTAAAATCAAACTCGTATAACGCCATAGTGTTGGAAATTAATGTAAGACGGCTAGTCGTTGGAGCACAGATGCTAGGAACAACTAGAAATTAGATGTTTGAAACACATGGATAAACTTTAGTGTGATGAGCTGCAAAATAACATAACCTGGGACCTAAATGAGGATAATGTAACTATTAATGTTGTCTTAATAATATTGGGAAACCTCATTGGCTAGATGAATGGTCTCAAACGATGGATAGCTAGGCAAGGCGACATCACGTGTAATATCGTATTTACCTTCTTTTAGCATATTAATATAAGTTGCTGATGTCCTATAGGTAAGTGCCCATTTCTAATCCAGGATGCATTCCTGATTAATAAAGAAGTGTTAACGAGTTATTAAAATACTTTTGTCTATAAAAACAAATTTTAATGAATAATTGTTTAAAGTCTGCGTGAAATTTCGTAGAACATACTATTCTTTTCAAAATACCACTGACAGGGCATATTTGACTCCGCAATACTGGCTGAACTGCGTTACGATCTAATTGACTTGCTGATACAACTAAAATGTCATGGAAAGGCAAAACGATTGTTGAAGGTTGCATTATCCAGAAGTGCAAATTCTGTCAGATCTGTAACTGGTAATCTACACCTTTTCTATTTTATAATTGTCAAATGTATGAGAGAGAACTTACTGGAATTTAACGTCATGCATATTTGTATTTAATGAAATAATGAATTTTAGAATAATTCATTATGTTAGATAGAACAATAAATGGAATACAGTACAAAAGTCAAGAAGAGAAATCATTAAAGAAAACATTAAGTTATAACTGCGTAAAGTTTAGAAGCTCTCTCTCCGATTTCGGTCCAATAGTTGATTAAATAAGATTGGTGCTAACCTCAAAACCGCAAACTTGATAAAAGAAATTGTTACCACGTAATATACATCCACAGCTGTTCAGTTGAAATTGATGTGTTTTGATGTTGTGATCACGATAGCAATTGAATTATGTAACCTACATTTGATATATGTACTTTCTATTTAAGGTCTCTAGATTGATGAGCCACATCTCTGCTTCAGAAAATATAATATATAAGTTGGAGTCGGACTTTTATTAGCCAATTTGCTTTCATGCTCGAATGATGACCAAACCAAAGTAGACGTAGTTTTAATTAGTTGTTCGACTACTGGTTAAATACAATGGAATTGGTGTTTACTTAAAGCTCGCAAACTTGATTTAAAATAGGTAGACATATTAAACAATCATTGATTGCGCGGGTGGTGGTAACAAATCTTTAAATCAAATTTGCGAGCTTGAAGTAAACACCAATCCCATGGTATTTAACCAGTCGTCGAACAACATAGCAAAACTACCGCCAGTCGTACGCACTGACGCGTTTCGACTTTTCATGATCATTAGCAGTGTACGAATGGCAAACTGATAAGCAGGAATCAAACAGCAATACATTTATATAGACATATCAGTACGTGTAACTAACTGCAGTTTCGCAATTTTGTGCGAATAATTTAAGTTTGATTAGATCAGTGCTTATTTGTTTATCTTACTTTTAATTTTATTTATTACTTCTAACATATTCGGTTATACTACATAGAAATGTAGATTAAAGGTAAGTCCTTTCAGATTTTCATGATGGATATAACGCTCCCTGTATCCTGATGAATATTTTTATTTAAAGAATTAATTTGAATTATGTGAACTATGTAAGTAGTTAACCCACCAGGGTTTTGCACATGCAAATCACTGACAATTTAAGCGAGATTCAAATTTTTATCTGCTAATTAGTTTTCATTTTACGAAAAACCTATGGCTACATTATTATTTTTTAATATAAGGACATTTTGAATGCAAGTTTTAATAAAGTTACTAGAATCTTTATCATGTGTTATATAATATTTTCTGACATTAAAATAATCAAATTATATTCTCCAAGCATAAATTTATAATTTAAAATTTAGTTTATATAAAACGTGGAATTTTTTTCAGAGAAAGCGTTTCACTAATTTTATATAACCAAAAAGGTACACTTTGAAATCAAATCACTTTCTACTGATAATTGGTTAGTTAGACCAAATCCACGACATTATATTGAAGCTGGACAGCTGAACGATATTCTAAATGTCGTTGATATGTTAAATTTCGGTGAAAGCATTTATTTTTCTATCATATATTTCTTGAATTATTGCGCAGTGCGAGCGTCATATTTAAAGTCTCCACGATTTTCATTTGTGGGTTGTCGCTTTGCACTATCCGTTTCGCAAAGATCCAATTGAACCCCATTTCCATGTACGCATCGAGTTCGTATTCGTAGTGACTGGGCGCTGCTTTGTGCCTCTCCTCCGAAAGCTTCCACAACATTCATACTAACCACGTGAAACGAAGATTAGATCCTACCTCATTTACAGTACTTAATATGAACGATGAGGATGCTTTCGGAGTGAGTGGCTAATCAGCACCCGCCCACCTCGAAGAAGAATTCGATGCGTACTTTGAAATAGGGATCAATTGGATCTTTTCGAAACTAATAGTTCAAGGCGACTACCCAAAAGTAAAAATCGTGGAGACTCAAAATAGTCCATATTTGTCGGTAATTTAAATTAATTTTTTTGATCTGGTTTTATCAATTTCGTGTCAGTAGGAAGGATTGGAAATTCTGAAAGTGATAACAATGAGGACACGTTTCGATCTCATGCTCTGTCTCTACTTCAGTTGGCTGAAGTCTTCCATCAGCAGTATGTCCAGTTGCAATGGCAAACGAGTCTTATAAGTCTTCGTTTTGCAATCACGGGAATCGACGATAGTTCAACTTCGCTGACAGCATTAAAGCAAAAGTATTTGCATACATTTTTCTATTCGATTGTGCTTATGCTGTATCTTTTTATAAATGAATGTATATACACGCATCAATGCTATTCTTGTGTTAACACATTATATCGATTTACGATAAAACGTTATATTTTATTCTTTTCGATGCCGAAATGTGTATTTACACCAAATAATAATAATAATAATAATAATAATAATAATAATAATAATAATAATAATAATAATTATCGTGCCAAAATCTTCAATATAGAGTCCATTTTAAAATTAAATAGGAGTGGAATTGTTTTTAACGTGGTTTTTGGTGAAAATAAACTGGCATTAGATCTAAAGTCTTAGTTTTTTACTCTTCTATTTTAGTTTGCGTGTAATTGCTATATATTTCAATTTAGAACTTAAGGGAATTCAGGTGATTAATATTTAAACTATGAATGTTTCATTTATACATATATTTACTAATGAGACAAAACTGAACAACTAAACTTTTTAACAGTTAATTAGTGTTTTTTGCGGAGAACAAATATATATTAAAGTATGTATTAGGTGTTGCGAATCTAGTAACAAATTTGTTCAGTTGGGACCGAAGGATAAACCAAAGACAGCATGAGCGGAAAGTATAATTACATGCATATTCGTTTTTTGCTTACTGGCGACACATCAGTAGGAGCCGGTATTACGCCCTTTACCCACTATATAATTTGGTGAGAAGTGTGGGATAATTGGACGATACAATCTCCTAGACGATTGTGTAAATATGAAGTAGTGAAGTTAACATTATATAAAGTCTCGACAATGTGACTTCAACGCTGACTCACTCTATATACTATATATACCGAGTCAGTAAAGGATACTAACACTATGGCTATTGTATCAGTAACCGATACCTACATTATAGTACCGAAAAGGTACATGGTATTAACACTATGATTGCCCAGTCGGTACATGGCACCAAAATAATGAATATCAATGTATGCTATAGTTCACCGAAATTGAGAATTACAACTATTTCAGAACACATGTTACTCCAGTAAAAACATACACTCTGGCCTTGATCGAAATCAGTTATCACATTTCGCGGTAAGCATGACATCATTCAATTCAATGTATAACTGTTAAATACTGTTTGTTTAGGAGAATTAATATATCTGCAAGTATGTATTAGGTGTTGCGAACCTAGTAACAAGTTAGTTCAGTTGTGACCATAAGGATAATCCAGAGACAGCATGAACGGAACGTATCACCTCATGCACATTCGTTTCGTGCTTACTGGCGACCCATATTATATAGAGTGAGATAGCGTGGAAGTCGCATTTTCGGGTTTTCGCATGATGTTAGCTTCACTACTATAGAATTACACATTCGTCTAGGAGATTGTTTCGTCCTATTATCCCACATTCCTCAGCCAAATATATAGTGGTTTGAGGGCGTAATACCGGCTCCTACTGATGAGTCGCCAGTAAGCACGAAACGAATGTGCATGGCATTATAATTTCCGTTTATACTGTCTTCGGTTTATCCTTCTGGTCACAACCGAACTAATTTGTTACTAGGTTCGCAACATCTAATACATACTTGCATATATATTAATTCTCCGAAACAAACAGTATTTAACTGTTATTATAATCAAGGTTGCGGTCTTGACATAAACACCTGACCCATTAATTACTTACATATGTCAGTATAAACTAAGAATTGTATAGTGTAGAAAAGGCAATTCATCCAGTAGACCGGTTTTGTCCTTATTGGGAACTCATAATGTACTGATTATTTAACACCGAGCTTTGACGTTTTAGTGTGAAAGGAAAATTCCGCAGCAATTTGCTTTCAAGGTTATCTACCTTTTTCATTCCTATTCAGTCAGATGTATTGGAAATTCAATTTATTTGGTGTACACAGCTTTCGACTGTTGTACATCTATAAATAAACATGTCTAGTCTTGAGAAAAACGCGAAAATCCAACATAAGCGTTCCAATCTAAACTTAGATTGGGTATGCAAACATGCTTCTCTTTTTTAGGCAGGTTGTATAAAATTACATATGGACAATAACACACAATTTATTGAACGTAATAAGTATGTGAACGATACGTTCAGTATTCTTGACTAATTTAATGGTCCCAGTTTCAGTATAAACCAACCTCACTTTAATAATATATATTTGGATGTAGGCTACTAATATTCGCATGCAAAAATGTATCATGGCAGAACTTATAACATGTTATTTTAATAAAGATAATAAATGTATACCAAAGTCCATATAACAAAGTTCAAATGTTAATACCGTCACATTTCAAATTTCCTGAGCAATAAAATTGCGTTAAAACCTCTCATATCATTCAAAGTGTGCTTAAAGTTTTGGTTGAGCTAAACATCAACATACTACTGCTATTATTACTATTACACAACAAAACACCGGCATATTATATACTGATGCTTCATAGTCGCACAACCACGAGACACTCAGATATTTGTGGGCCGTAAATAAAAGCTAAGTCGTTCGTTTCTTATTGTGGATTGATACTGTGGTATTCTGATCTCTGTTTGTTGAATCATTTGGTGCGAGAAATTCTAGCCGTGCTTCTACGCCATTAGCAAGGCCCAACAGCTTGTTAAGGCGAAAACGTCATACCACCAACAGTAAGGTTTAGTCTGCTGTAATTTTTTCTCCCTCTCATTTTATAAACCCCTTCGACTATTTTCTTACAAATTGGTTTCCAACTGGAATGCGAAATGTATTAAGTGTCGTTTTTTCATGCTTTGCTGTTGACGAGAATGATACAAATAGTACAATAGGTGAACTGGTGATAGTGCTTGCTTTTGACTGTAATTCTGCATAAAATCAATCGTTTTACTTTACCTTGAAACTTGTTGGATGATTTACGTTTTATGTATTATATCAATTTCCGAGAACTAATTGATTCTTGTTGTGCGTCTTTGTACTTATTAACATTGCATAAATGTAATGTAACTGGTCAAAGCAAGCAAATAGACGTAATTTAAGCTTAAAACGTTTTAATAGACTACTTATTCCTTTACACAAAGGGGATTAGTAACGAAGCTGAATAACCGCTACCATGTTTACCCTGAACTCTTAGCAGCTCCTCGTTAGTTACAATAGGCAACGTTAGTCTTAACGATATTAAACCAATCGTTTTATGTAGGTTCTCAGATTTTAATGAATACAGTTCTGCTAATATATTCATAATTGTAAGTTCATTGCATAACTGATGAAATCGTTTCCGTTTGAAATTATTATATTCAAACAAACGTATTGGATTTAGCGTTAGTACTCTGTATTATGCATATAAAAATTACATTTGAAAAATTTAACCAATTACATTTCTTGTGCAATAATAAGTTTTCCTTTTGCATTTGTGTGTATGTTCTCGTATAATTGATACATAAAGTGATTTAATTTCGTGCAAAACTTATCAAATTGCCCGCCTAGTAACCACTGCTCTTAGCCGTCATCTTGCAGCACCTTCTTTCGGCGGAATCGATTCAATCGCATCGGCTTGTGAAAGGATCGCGGAAACTAGAAATGACTTCAACATCTCGAAGGTCTCCGAGTCTAGTCAGTCAATTTCATCGGAATGTGCCAGTAACAGTGTATTAACTGCTTTAAGACGTGCTAAAGATGCCCAGCATCGTTTGCTGCGCCAAGTTGCCGGCCGGCAAATGGGTTCTAGGCCTGGTGGACCCATGCAGGCTCTACCAATGAATAGTTTCACGGCCAACGCCACTATATCAGACATTGGACATAGAACACTGGGACAGGGCGAAAGAGCTGACAATGAAAAGAACGAAGTTAATAGAGAGAAATGCCTACTTGCATGGTGAGTTCTTGGTTATATAAGTACACTATGTCACGGGCATCAAATCTTTACTGCTTTCGTCGGCTTAAGGGGCATAAGTAAAACATGATAGACCACGCAACATAGTAAACAGTGGCATTTTATTATGTTAGTGAATCATTTTTCTTTACATGTTGGCTCCATTTACCATCGCGCTCGCATCAGAATATCGTGATGTGTAAAATAATGTGAATGGATGTTTTAAAGGAAGGTTAAAAAAAGAAATCGCCGGGACCTGTGCTACATTTGATGAATTGAGTAGAGGCCAGTCAAGTTATGCCGGTTTGAATTCCTTCCCGCAGCAGTTCTAGCTGTCATTGAGGAGTTTCCGAATATTAAAATATTGAAAATTGTTCAGCTATTGAGAAAACATTTTACTTTGTGCGTGCTGTGCATAGTTAACAAAATTTACTTGAATTTGCTAGCTCAGTAATCGGTTTGTCCGACCAATCTCCTCAGTTCACATCCTGGCGAGAAAATTTAGGCAAGAATTTGATAAGTTCGCAATTAGGAAACCGGTCTATGTGATTAATTCGTTTTCTATATTATGCAATGCTTATTTAATACTGAAAGCCTACGTTTATATATATATATATATATATATATATATACCCGATCATATATTAAAAAACGGGGCACCCAGTCAATTTGACAAATTTCTCAATTCTACATAAAGCAAAATCAGAAAAAATATTATATATTTATGAAGCCCTTGGTAGAAAAGAACGAACACCTGGCCTAAATATTCAAAAGTTTCATCAACAGGATATACTAATCGACTGGCCACGAATAACAAAATTTAACAACAATTTACTAGCATCTAGGCAAGACCGAACACCCTCTCGACCATACTCAACAAATATTCAATCGGATTGGCAACAAACTGAAAAGGAAATAACATCTGCACATACGGTGACAGAAATATCGGATCAATATGGGCATTCAACACTGTGCTGTTACCAAGTGGAGAAAACGAAATTGCGCAACAAGGTGAAATGAAAGACTACAATCGGAATAACAACACTTGTATACGCAAAAGCCAACAATGCGAACAGTTGGTTAACTCTCAAGCCATCAATACAAGAATGTCGAGATCTCAGACATCACTATGCAATATAGAGAAAATAAAACTTACATGTAAACAGGCACACACACACAGACACACTCGCATACACACTTACTAATCAGCCAAAACAAGAAATAGAAGTAAAACCGAGTCAGATTTCTTGCGACCCACATAATCAAATGAAAGTCCAGAATGAAAGATTTTAAAGTGACGTTTAATATTCTAGAAATAAATGGCTATTATCGACTTTGGTATTAATGTATATTTTCTTCCGAAATTAAAAATATATTGTACAATATTCGAAGTCAATTGACATTATATATATATATTGGATAATGACCGTTTTATTTCGACAATAATAATCTACACTTTACGATAATTTATTTATAAATATATCTTCAGTTTTTATTTGATTATGCGGATGGAAACTAATCTGATTTTCCGTTTTACTTCAATTTCTTGTTTGGATTGATTTGTGTGCACATTGCAGTGCTGATCGCTTGGATTGCTAGGAAATTTCTCTCAATTTTAGCGATGGCAATGATGCCTTTTTGCAGATTTTTTTTCTTCTTCAGTTTGTTGCCAATCCGATCGAATTTTCGCTGAGGCTGGTCTAGTTGGTGTTCGGGCTTGCTTAGATGCTAGTTAAGTTTTGTTAGATTGTGGGATTTGTGGCCAGCCAATTTAAAATGTCATTTTGTTAAAATGTGTGAATTTTTAGGCCGTGTGCTTGTTGTTTTATGTAAATCACTTCGTATATATACTGTTTTTGGACTTTTTTTGTGTATAAATGAGAAATTTGTCAAATTGTTGATTGATTTGTTTAAATTTATGATCGGAGATAACTGATTTTCCTGACGGTGTCAGGTATTTTTTAAATAAATTTCTACTGTAAATTGTACTGCATTTTGTTCGATTGCTTTTTCCTACGTCCAATATATGTGCTCCCGCACATATATGAGAATTTGTAGATAATGAACGACTTCGAGAGAATTGGCAATTGATTTTTGGCATCCAACCTCATGATTCACTGTGTGATGTTACCTTTTGCATTGGGAAAATTCATTTTATGGATTAGCTTTAACCGCCGTGCAAGTATTGAGGTCGGTTGGCCACCTCTAAATGGTAATTTTAGGAAAACCTCCTTGACAGTATTCTCTGTGGAAAGAATTGGGCGTGGTTTGATGCTGACATTTTAAACTGCTCCGGGTTGTTGTTCAGTGGAAAAATTTCCCTCAAGTAGCCTGGTTCTGCCTCGATCTGGTATTCAGAGCAGGTCTTCCTGATCCTGTTTGCTAGGTTGTTAACTGGGTTTCTTGTGCAAATTTTTTAAACACTATAATTTAATGAACATCTATCCCAGTGAAAGTAAATTTTCTATGTATTGTCAGTGACAAATTACCATTTTCTTCTCCAGTGAGTTTTATGTCAAAGAAGAGAAAGGTGTTGTTCTTCTCTACCTCGGGATTGAATGTGATGTCTAGATCGGCTTCATTGGCTTTCTTTGAGATTTAGGGTAGGTCTGCTGGTCAACTGTGTATTTCAGGCTTGTTTGTTCAAGATGGTGCATGTATATATCTGCCTGGAGGGGTGCCGTGCAGCTACCCATGACTTTACCATTGAACTGACGGTAATATTTCATTTCACATTTAAATTGCACCTTTTCATACATGCTAGGTCTTTGATATCATTGGTGTTTTTATAAATATCTTGAAACAGTTTGAATCAGGTAACTCAAGATCGACCTTGTTTTTTCTAGTGTAACTCTCGAAATAAAATGGCCATTATCCACTTTCTTATGAAATGTGTTCTCTCTTCCTTATAAGAAATATACTGTGTAATGTTTGAAGGCAATGGACATCATATAGACTATTAAAGAGCGGGGTTAGCCTTTTAATAATAATTACCGCGAGTTGCGTATGTGCGTTGTCGCTTTGTACTAGCAGTTGCGCAAAAGTCCGTTTGATCCCAATTTTAAAGTACACATAGAGTTCGTCTTCTTGTTGGCTGGGTACGGATTCGTCCCTTCCTTCCGAAGGCCTCAACATCGTTCATACTACCAAATGGAAACGAGTTACCATCTCATCTTTGTTGACTAGCGACATTTCGGAACGTTATTTCTCGTTCTATCTTCGGGCTTCTAATGACACATGTACAGTACAATGCACACAATAGCAGATTTAAGCAAAAAAAGAAGACGAACACGATGCCTATTTAGACACGAAGATCAATCGGATCTTCTCAAAACTGATATTACGAAACGACAACCCACGAATGCAAATCGCGGAGATTCAATTTTTGTAGCTCGCACTGCGCCATTAAAAATATAAACACTAAAATAGCAGCCAAATTTATGAGGACCAAACTTCTGAAAAGAATCAAGTTCTTCAAATCTTGTTTATAATCAGATGTTGTGCCAAAAAGATTCCTTAAGCGGATCAGGAGAAATAACCAGAAACTGACGAATAAGCTTTTAAGCAGCTAACTGCTTAACGCCATCGAGGACAACTGATAAAATATGAAAGGTGCTGAGGGAATAATTCAATCGCTAGGTCACCAATTTACGTATTTGAACGAGAGCGAATAAAATACTTGTAAAACGAAAATAGAAACGTTGATGAGAATAACAGCTGACAAAGAAACTAAATTCCTACCAAATTATCTAGACAAATTACCTGCTCAATCGAAATTTACTACAAATCACGATGAATTTATTTACAATTAATCAAAAGAGATCTTGTCAAAACATCAGAAAGAATCACTCTCCGTAAGATCAAAATTCTTCATCATTAAGAGAAACGTAAGTGAACTGGATAAAATTGAAATATAATCTAGGACTAGAAAATTTTACAACGACTTGGCAAAAGGCATTACCTCACAGTCGTTCAATGGACAAGTACTGAAAGCTGAGATAACGCACTGGAACAAAGAAAAATATAGACGAACTACGAAAACTAAAAGTAGACAAATCTATACTACTTGCCACACCCGGAAAAGGATCAGGAGTTATTCGACTTGAATCCGACACTTATAGAGAGCCCATGAACGAGATCATAAATGACCAATCGGAATTCAAACCAGACAACCAATATAAGGATTATTCAAAATATACTGAATCAAAGATAAATACTATTTTGACAAAGATGGAGAAACACATTTTACCTACTATAACTGATTCCGAAATCAGATCTGGCCTTATATAAGAAATCCAAAAAGCGAAAGCTTTCGGAACAAACCCCACAAAACTGTACAAAAAATAAAAATCTCATACAAACTTAACTGCATCAGGAGCTCCTCCCATGCGGTTTGTAATGTCAATAATCAACACACTGCAACATAAATCCGTAACATTTCTCTGAAAATTGCATCAACCACTACATGAAGGACTCTTTTGAGCTAGCAGATGAACTAGAAAGAAAAAAATCGACGAAAAAACACTGACGATCTAGTGTGACCTGATTAAGAATGAGCTTCAAGATTTTCATATAGAAACCAATAATATCAAAGATCTCATATTAGCAAATAAAAAGGCGTAAAATTTAAATTCGAAGGGAATTATTATTGTCAGTTCAACGGTGTAGATCTATGAAGCTGTAATACGCAACTCGTAGAAGTTATATTCGTGCACCACCTTGAATAAACGAACCTAAAAACTGTTTCGTTTAATCCTCAGAAATTCAGCACAATTTTCACAAAATACGACTTTCGGCAAATTTGCTAGGCTCACTTGATTCAACGAAGTATTTATCACATTACGACATTCCTATCAATGTGACATTACTTTCCATCTTTTTTATGAATTTAAAACGAATAAAATTTTTCTTGTAATTTTCCAAAATTTTCCGTATAATTAATCTTGCAAAACCGAGACCAATCCTGTAAATTATACAAGTAAGCGTAAAAAAATACCCTAAATCACACCACTTTCAGTCTGTTTTAAAATAAGGAATAATTAAACGACGTTCAAGGAGAAAATCTTTGGAGACAATATTAGCATAGACAAGTAAATTGATTATCATAGCGGAATACAGTAGTCCCGAATCAAAAACCAAATGCGAAATTTAAAAAAATAGAATTAGGCGAACCTGATTAAATAAATTTAATTAAAATGAAGGCTTTTATTACTGTGAATCCTCTCAGTGTGTAGGCATCCAGTGTTTTAAGAAACGAGTAAAGCGCATTAACCATTGTAGAAATTCTGTGAAAACACATTCCATTAACAATGAGTTTCAGTAAGCTTTATGTCCATACATAGAGAAGCAATATGTTTCTGAAGAATAGACTTCAATGGAAATTATTAAATAATATAGAGGAAATTTATCGTAGCTCACGATATTGACAAAGGTGTAAGTTCAAAAAACTTCTACGCTGATATTTTATTTAAACAAATGTTGTAGATCATGTTATTCTGCGGATATAATTTTTTTGCAAATCATATTTCTAAGTTGAATTTTAGAAAACTGTTTCTTCCTGAATAAGCATTTTTGAGGAATAGAACATATTAGTGCATGTATCTCTGCAATATAGTATACTTTTGTCTATAGTGATAAAATATAACTTCGATGCCATTTGTTTACTTTATTGGCAAATATTTGCACGTAATCTGTATCAAGTATTCCACATGTTATCAAATAATAATAATAATAATAATAATAATAATAATAATAATAATAATAATAATAATATATAGAGAAATTGAGACTTTCGCCTTGACATGTTTGTCAAATTGGCATTATATTCGCTTTGCGCAGAGTTGTTTTAACTGAATTAAACATATTATGCGTTAAAGCTTCTCAGTGGATACTATACTAATTTCGACGGATCGGAAACTCTAAATTATAAGAAACACTGCATGCAGAATTGGCTGTAAATATTTGTGGCGAATACTACGATTGTCGTATCTCATGTTTCATGTGATGTTGAGTAAACATAATATTATTATGGAACTGTTTTAAAGTAATTTATATGCAATATTTACTACTTTATAATTGACCTTTATTAGCCTTATAGACCGAGTGAACAATTTAAAAGTTTGTATGACAGACATTCTATCAGTTAAGTTAGACGTTGTTTGTGGCGGAGAACTAATACATATGCAATTGTGTATTAGGCGTTGCGCAACTAGAAACAAATTAATTCAAATATGACCTGAAGGATAAACCAAAGATAGCATGCATAGAAACTATAATCTCGTATACATTCGGTTCCTGTTTATTGGAGACTCACCAGTAGGAGACGGTATTACGGATTTTATGGAGTAACAGCTGTTCTCGAAATAGTTGTAATTCTCAATTTTGCTGAACGTTATCATACATTGAAATTCATTTTGTTGATACCTTATATCGTCTCGGCAAACAACGTGTTGATTTTATGTATTTTTTCTGCAACCATTATGTTCGTATCAGGTACCGACACAATAGCCGTCGTGTTGGTACACATCTTTATTTGCAACAGACAACTTAGCACGTGAAGCAGAGGCTATGAGTTTAAAAAAGTGATCTATGTTAAAATTTCACTAGTATGGCTTATGCAAGGATCAGAGGTTGGTTAGGGTTTCGTTTGTGTCAGAATGCTGTTGTCACATTTGGAGAAAACTCACGAAACTCTAATCTCCTATGTATGTTTTTGTAAATAACTCAAAATTATCCTACAGAAGTATCAGCTCTTCGATCGACATTCACATTTGCCATACTTGCACAAACAATATTATTGCGCTGACTATTCAGAGTTGCGTATGTTCATTAAAAGTTACCTATAGTTGTAATTAACAAAATGATGGAAAAATCCTACTTAAATGTGTTCAAACAACGTGTCTCTATTTAATAATCCATAAGTACATTGACAATTATCTCATTTTTTTCTAAGGCAATAACGGACAATACGCGAGTTTTTTCTCCTTTTATTGCAAATCTGTTGACAGCATTTGTCTTAGAATAGCCGTGGCTTACGCGGAACGCGCGACTCGTTTATTCTCAGCAAAAACTAGCATTGCATTCGGCGGTGGCATGTCTGGTTCTCCATTGGAATCCTCTGCGAAACGCCTTCTTCACGCAGTTAAAGAGCGTCGCGAACGAGAAAGGGAAGCGGAAAACTCCGATCTGGATCCCAACATCCTTGATACCAGATTAAGTGCTGACGAGAAACGTTCAAAGCTAACAAAAGGAAAATCTGCGTCGCCTGGAAGAGAAGCAAAGTCGATTAAAAAGTCGACCTCAAAAAAGGAGAAGAAAGAAGAGGAGAAATTGAGAAAGAAACAAATAGCGGACGGCATGGAGGATGAAGACGAGGGATCACATAAGATTAAAGACAAAAAGGTAAATATGGTGGATAAGTCTGCTTCAAATCTGAAGAAAGGCGGCATCGGTGGAAGTGGCATTCTTGGTAGACTTCGGTCGAAGAAAGGTGGTGTGCACGACGGCGACAGACATTCTGGCACTGATGATAGTGGTGACGATAGTAATGAGCAAACTGAAGAGAACGATGAAGAAGACAATGTTGACAAATTCAAGACTGGTGCTGATGATAGCGATACTTGTGAGAAAACAAGTATAGATTCGAATGCCTCGTCTATCAAGAAAGTAAGCTTTAAATATTGGATATATGAACGAAAGCTTTATATCGACGAGAGCGCCTTGTTCTTATCCTAATATAGAAACCCATTTTGAAATTGAAGTAATTCATATCATGTAGAAGAATTTTAAACTAAATTATTAAACTCGCCTCCAGAATTTATTGATTTGCTACACTTGTTCTTCTTTTGAGCGCAGAAGTCTCCTCTCAATTTGTCCTTCCTTGAATCTAATGAAAGTTGTTGGTCTAAAGTCTGCAATGCGATCGTCCCATTTAGAATATCCACGGTTTCCTTTCGAGGATGGTAGATTTGCATTATCCGTTCCGATTGATTGCGTTACTGGAGCTGAGGTACCGAAACGTTTGATCATACCTCATTTCCAGTGGTTAGTACGCATGATGCGGAAGCATTCGGAGGAAGGGGACGAATCGGCACCCAGTCACCAGGAAGAAGAACTAAATGCGTATTTCAAAATGTGGATCAATCGGCTCTTTGCGCAACTGATAGTACACAACGAAAGTAAACTGGCCTTGAATTTTCGAAATTTTATATGTTCAGGAATTTAACTAAGACATTTGTTACCGCTCATGCACTATTGTATTCTTGCAAAGCAGATTTATGTTGGTGCAAGACCTTTTTCCTTTCTACTTGTTGACTTTAATTGACGCTGCATAACTCTAGGCATTGACGTAACAACTACACGTACATATGCTATCAGCACTGGGGGAAGAAGAAATCAATCCGGAGTTGTCTTGATGATATGGTCTCTCATCAAATTGTGATAATCTATCAACTGTTCTTTCTGACCAGCCTTTGGTTGTCACCATTACCTTTAGTTGCAATTTATATATTCCAGTTAAAGCCTAAAACATAAAGACTTACAAAGGTGTTCTCGTAGTCCTGTCGTATTACACTTTCAATCCCGCGCGCATCGGTCAATAAGCAGGGTATGGTGTTCTTCAAGGTTTCAGAAAGAGAGAGAACTGACCGATTCGGCTTTAGAATGTTAGATTTTCTAGTAGTGTACTGCGCTTGACATCGCTGTAATTGCTTAGTCTACTTGTGTTTCGTCATTACACACTTAACATTGCGTACGGTAGCAAACGCAATATATCAAGTAGACTAGTTTCTGCCTTAATGGGAATACATTAATTATTTAACAAAATTTCCGCAATCAGGCTCAATATAGTGAAAATTCGCGTCGGCACCTTCAACTTATCAGCTGCACCCCTCATGCTGCGCAATATGTGCAATTTGTAGTAATATAAATATTTGTATGTTTGGACCAGTCTTTCTTTCGGAAGATCCTATTCAGCATATTGGTTGGACCTAAAGTTTTGACTGGTCATCAAGGATTTTTCATTATAGAACAGACGCCATTCCATCTCTGGCAGCTATATTGATTTAAACATGTATAGCAGGATTTTGTATGCATATTTCGTCAGTATACACTTTACATTGCATATTGAGACAAAGGAAATTCATCCAGTTTATCGTTTAGTTGTGATTATTTTTAAATTAGATGTGTCCTGAGCGCACTATGACATTTTGGTTATAGTAGGATTTTTACGTTGACCATGCCGTTTATGCAGGTGATTGTGTTTTTTGTTCCGACTTACTTTATTTAAATTAAATTTTATGTAATGTAAATTGGGGTCTCTTTGAAACGGTTATTTTTAGTATTTGACATTAGTTTGAGCTTTTACATAATTTAACGATGATTGGCGGCGCTAGTGGTATAAGCAGTTATTTAAATCAAGGATCCAATCTTGACATAAACACCAATCCCAGTATTTACATATATTTGTCAGTATAAACTATGTATTGTATACAAGTATGTATTAGGGGTTGCGAACCTAGTAACAAATTAGTTCTCTTGTGACCAAAAGGATAAACCAAAGAAAGCATGAACGGAAAGTATAATCTCATGCACATTCGTTTCGTGCTTACTGGCGACTCATCAGTAGGAGCCGGTATTACCCCCTTTAATCACTATATATTTTGGTCAAGAATGTGGGATAATAGAACGGTACAATCTCCTAGACGAATGTATGAACCCGCAATAGTAAAGCTAACATCATATGAAGTCAACGAAAATGCGACTTCAACGCTAACTCAGACTATATAATATATATACCGAGTCTGTAAAGGATGCTAACACTATGGCTATTGTGTCAGTAACCGATACCAACATTGTAGTACCGAAAAGGTACATGGTACTAACAGTATGGTTGTCGAGTCGGTACAAGGTACCAACATGATAGATATCAGTTTATGCTATAGTTCACCGAAATTGAGAATTACAACTATTTCTGAACACCTGTTACTCCAGTAAATCCATACACTCTGGCCTTGTATAGTTTGGAAAAAGCAATTCTTTCAGTAGACCAGTTTCGTCCTTATTGAGAACTCATTACGTACTTTTCAGAATTTGCCACTTATCGAGCCCTGTCTGTGGCAAATTCTGGGCAGTACGTTAAGTGTTCCCAATAAGTACGAAACCGGTCTACTGGATGAATTTTCCTTTCTACATTATACAATGCTTATTTTATACCGACAAATGCGTGCAGATAATGGGTCAGGTGTTTTTTATATGAAAATCACAAACTTTATTTAAATAATTTGTTTAAGCTAACAAAAATGACATCAGAATTTAATTTTCATGGTGTTTCTTCCTGCAAATTTCACTCAGGTGACGAAAAAATCATCAAAATTACACCTAGTTGATGCAGACTTGAGGGAGGACATTGGTACCGGTCACCAAACTGATCTATTCAACGATGTCGATTTCAGCTCTTTCGTAGGCTCTGAAGTAAGAACACCTCATTTCTTTAAATTATTTTAATGATTTCTTCCAAATCACCACAAAGAACACCAAAATTTTACAATTGGTAGCAGAAATTAAACAATAAATTTTAAATACTCATTATTGACACTAAGGTATCTTTTTTGGCGGTAATGAAGAAAGTACCATAATTAATAAAAAGCATTTAAGTAGGATATTTTGGATATTAAATAAAAATATTTTACAGACTGACTACCGTTTTTTCATCGTAAACCGGTTTTCCATCTTATTATTTAAAGCTACACTACACAAGTTTATGCTATATACAATTGAGTGTTTCTTTGTTAGTCTTTCTTTTAGGTTTAGCCTTGGTCTAAAAATATGCTCGTATGTCAGTATAAACTAAGTATTGTATAATATAGAAAAGGCAGTTCATTCAGTAGATTGGTTTCCTCCTTGTTGGGAACTTATCACGTAGTGTCAAAAATTTGCCACAGCTCGAGTCCTGTCCGCGGAACATTCTGGAAAGTATTTGAACAGTTCCCAAAATAGACGAAACCGGTTTACTGGAAGAATCCCCTTTGCTACTTGAACCAATTTTGAGTTTTTATTAGCTACATACGTATAATAATAATCACGACATCCAACTTCATTTGTATATATATATATATATATATATATATATATGTATAAATTAAGTTAGTAAAACAAAACAAAACTAACTCGTCCATTGTTCAAATTTCCCCACTGTTTATTCTAATAGATGACTACGGCGTCACCCATAAAAGCCGTAGATGGTAAGTCGCAGAACTGGAGCAAATCTTGTTTCAAGGAACAATTTACTCTCATTATCAAATTGTGGAATATATTTGAAAAAATTACGTGATAAAAGCTATACGTTTAAGTGCACGCCCGGAAAACCAGAACAAACTAAACTAACATATATTTCACAGTATATTTCTTATTAGGAAAAAAATCATTAATAACGAAGTGGATAATGGCCATTTATTTCGAGAGTACTAAACATCAATTTACACATACTATAATCAAGTTCGCGATCTTAATATAAGCACCTGGCCCATTAAGTATAAACAAAGAACTGTATAGTGTAGAAAAGGCAATTCATCCAGTAGACCGATTTCGTCTTTTTTGAGAACTCATCACGTACTGGCCAGAATTTGCCGCGGACAGGGCTCGAACCTGGGTACGTCTGCTTCTTCTTTGTCCGACGACCGGTTAAATATAACTGGATTAGTGTTTAATTCAAGCTCGCAAACTTGATTTAAATAGTTAGTCTGGTTCTAAATTTTGCTTCCCTTTTTTGTTGACAGTTTATTGCGAGTTTAATTGTGAGTGCATTGTCTGTTTGCCCATGTGTCTAAAAGGACAAAACATTCCCTCTGAAGGAATAATGTAACAATTTATTGATAAATTTAAACCACCGTGGATGGTGAAATCGAATATTAGTAAAAAAGAACATATGCGTTTAAATTCGAGAACATTCTTTGTTTAGTTACAATTTAGGTTAGATATGATAATTATTTACTTATGGATGTATACTGTTTTAACATAAAAGCTAATGTTAAATTTGAAGTCATTCATATCATGTTTCAAGGAGTGGCTGGTATGAGTCTGATAGACTTGGAAGGAAAGGAAAATCCATTAAACTCCATTTCATTTATGGATCACCGAATATCAGACTCCTACAGACACATCAAGACTAATACTGACTTGGTATTTTTGGGGCTTTCATTTGCTAGTAGGGCAAGAACCTCTATATGTGTAGGGGTCATTCTCATTATACTTCATAATTATGATTGAGGTTTGGTCTTTCTTGTATTATTGGATTGAGTTTTGACCGAGCATTCGCTACCTTGGCGGTTACGAGCACGAAGTAAATTTCTCCTTTTTCTTCAATTTATTTTGTCTCCTCGGTAAAGGCGCAGGGTATGAGGATTAGAGAGTTAATCACTTATATTTTACAATAATTGATTGCGCGGATGGTGGTAACAATTAGTTAAATCAAGTTTGCGAGCTTGAAGTAAACACCAATCCTATTGTATATAACCAGTCGTCGAACAACATAACAAAACTACCGCCAGCCGCAACGCATTGACGCGTTTCGACCTTCCATGATCATCATCAGAGTACGACGGCAAACTGACTATCGAGGATCAAACCGCATTGAATATATATACAAATCAAATTAAGATATGCGGCTCTCACCTCTAGAAGTCTCGCATATATTGAACTTGACTGGAAATGTCGGCTACACAATCTATATGCAGTCACGAACATTAACTGTTTGCAGCTTTCGCCACATATACATATATAAGCAATACAATTTAACAATAATTGAATGCGCGGGTGATGGTAACAATTATTTAAATCAAGTTTGCGAGCTTGAAGCAAATACCAATCCCATTGTATTTAACCAGTCGTCGAAGAAAATAACAAAACTACCGCCAGCTGCAACGCACTGATGCGTTTCGACCTTCCATGATCATCATCAGAGTACGACGGCAAACTGACTATCGAGAATCAAACCGCATTGAATATATAGGGAAATCAAATTAAGATATGCGGCTCTCACCTCTAGCAGTCTCGCATACATTGAACTTGACTGGAAATGTCGGCTGCACAATTTCTATGCAGTCACGAACATTAACTGTTTGCAGCTTTCGCCACATATACATTTATAGGCAATACAATTTAACAATAATTGTTTGCGCGGATGGTGGTAACAATTCTTTAAATCAAGTTTGCGAGCTTGAAGTAAACACCAATCCCATTGTATTTAACCAGTCGTCGAACAACATAACAAAACTACCGCCAGCAGCAACGCACTGACGCGTTTCGACCTTCCATGATCATCATCAGAGTACGACGGCAAACTGACTATCGAGGATCAAACCACATTGAATATATATGGAAATCAAATTTAGATATGCGGCTCTCACATCTAGCAGTCTCGCATACATTGAACTTGACTAGAAATGTCGGCTACACAATTTAGTTTTGTTATGTTGTTCGACGACTGGTTAAATACAATTTGATTAGTGTTTACTTCAAGCTCGCAAACTTGATTTAAATAATTGTTACCACCACCCGCGCAATCAATTATTGTTAAATTGTATTGCTTATATATGTAAATGTGGAGAAAGCTGGAAACAGTTAATGTTCGTGACTGCATAGAAATTGTGTAGCCGACATTTCCAGTCAAGTTCAATGTATACGAGATTGCTAGAGGTGAGAGCCGCATATCTAAATTTGATTTCCATATATATTGAATGCGATTTGATCCTCGATAGTCAGTTTGTCGTCGTACTCTGATGATGATCATGGAGGGTCGAAACTCGTCAATGCGTTGCGGCTGGCGGTAGTTTTGTTATGTTGTTCGATGACTGGTTAAATACAATGGGATTGGTGCTTACGTCAAGCTCGAAAACTTGATTTAACTAATTGTTACCACCACCCGCGCAATCAATTATTGTTAAATTGTAATGCTTATATATGTATATGTGGCGAAAGCTGCAAACAGTTAATGTTCGTGACTGCATAGAAATTGTGTAGCCGACAATTCCAGTCAAGTTCAATGTATGCGAGACTGCTAGAGTTGAGAGCCGCATATCTAAATTTGATTTCCATATATATTCAATACGGTTTGATCCTCGATAGTCAGTTTACCATCGTACCCTGATGATGATCATGGAAGGTCGAAACGCGTCAGTGCGTTGCGACTGGCGGTAGTTTTGTTATGTTGTTCGACGACAGGTTAAATACAATGGGATTGGTGTTTACTTCAAGCTCGCAAACCTGATTTAAATACTTGTTACCACCACCCGCGCAATCAATTATTGTTAAATTGTATTGCTTATATATGTATATGTGACGAAAGCTGCAAACAGTTAATGTTCGTGACTGCATAGAAATTGTGTAGCCGACAATTCCAGTCAAGTTCAATGTATGCGAGACTGCTAGAGTTGAGAGACGCATATCTAAATTTGATTTCCATATATATTCAATGCTGTTTGATCCTCGATAGTCAGTTTTCCGTCGTACCCTGATGATGATCATGGAAGGTCGAAACGCGTCAGTGCGTTGCGGCTGGCGGTAGTTTTGTTATGTTGTTCGACGACTGGTTAAATACAATGGGATTGGTGTTTACTTCAAGCTCGCAAACTTGATTTAAAGAATTGTTACCACCACCCGCGCAATCAATTATTGTTAAATTGTATTGCCTATATATGTATATGTGGCGAAAGCTGCAAACAGTTAATGTTCGTGACTGCATAGAAATTGTGCAGCCGACATTTCCAGTCAAGTTCAATGTATGCGAGACTGCTAGAGGTGAGAGCCGCATATCTAAATTTGATTTCCATATATATTCAATGCGGTTTGATCCTCGATAGTCAGTTTGCCGTCGTACCCTGATGATGATCATGGAAGGTCGAAACGCGTCAGTGCGTTGCGACTGGCGGTAGTTTTGTTATGTTGTTCGACGACAGGTTAAATACAATGGGATTGGTGTTTACTTCAAGCTCGCAAACTTGATTTAAATAATTGTTACCACCACCCGCGCAATCAATTATTGTTAAATTGTATTGCCTATATATGTATATGTGGCGAAAGCTGCAAACAGTTAATGTTCGTGACTGCATAGAAATTGTGCAGCCGACATTTCCAGTCAAGTTCAATGTATGCGAGACTGCTAGAGGTGAGAGCCGCATATCTAAATTTGATTTCCATATATATTCAATGCGGTTTGATCCTCGATAGTCAGTTTGCCGTCGTACTCTGATGATGATCATGGAAGGTCGAAACGCGTCAGTGCGTTGCGGCTGGCGGTAGTTTTGTTATGTTGTTCGACGACTGGTTAAATACAATGGGATTGGTGTTTACTTCAAGCTCGCAAACTTGATTTAAAGAATTGTTACCACCACCCGCGCAATCAATTATTGTTAAATTGTATTGCCTATATATGTATATGTGGCGAAAGCTGCAAACAGTTAATGTTCGTGACTGCATAGAAATTGTGCAGCCGACAATTCCAGTCAAGTTCAATGTATGCGAGACTGCTAGAGGTGAGAGCCGCATATCTAAATTTGATTTCCATATATATTCAATGCGGTTTGATCCTCGATAGTCAGTTTGCCGTCGTACTCTGATGATGATCATGGAAGGTCGAAACGCGTCAGTGCGTTGCAGCTGGCGGTAGTTTTGTTATGTTGTTCGACGACAGGTTAAATACAATGGGATTGGTGTTTACTTCAAGCTCGCAAACTTGATTTAAAGAATTGTTACCACCACCCGCGCAATCAATTATTGTTAAATTGTATTGCCTATATATGTATATGTGGCGAAAGCTCCAAACAGTTAATGTTCGTGACTGCATAGAAATTGTGCAGCCGACATTTCCAGTCAAGTTCAATGTATGCGAGACTGCTAGAGGTGAGAGCCGCATATCTTAATTTGATTTCCATATATATTCAATGCGGTTTGATCCTCGATAGTCAGTTTGCCGTCGTACTCTGATGATGATCATGGAAGGTCGAAACGCGTCAGTGCGTTGCGGCTGGCGGTAGTTTTGTTATGTTGTTCGACGACAGGTTAAATACAATGGGATTGGTGTTTACTTCAAGCTCGCAAACTTGATTTAACTAATTGTTACCACCACCCGCGCAATCAATTATTGTTAAATTGTATTGCCTATATATGTATATGTGGCGAAAGCTGCAAACAGTTAATGTTCGTGACTGCATAGAAATTGTGCAGCCGACATTTCCAGTCAAGTTCAATGTATGCGAGACTGCTAGAGGTGAGAGCCGCATATCTAAATTTGATTTCCATATATATTCAATGCGGTTTGATCCTCGATAGTCAGTTTGCCGTCGTACTCTGATGATGATCATGGAAGGTCGAAACGCGTCAGTGCGTTGCGGCTGGCGGTAGTTTTGTTATGTTGTTCGACGACTGGTTAAATACAATGGGATTGGTGTTTACTTCAAGCTCGCAAACTTGATTTAAAGAATTGTTACCACCACCCGCGCAATCAATTATTGTTAAATTGTATTGCTTATATATGTATATGTGGCGAAAGCTGCAAACAGTTAATGTTCGTGACTGCATAGAAATTGTGCAGCCGACAATTCCAGTCAAGTTCAATGTATGCGAGACTGCTAGAGGTGAGAGCCGCATATCTAAATTTGATTTCCATATATATTCAATGCGGTTTGATCCTCGATAGTCAGTTTGCCGTCGTACTCTGATGATGATCATGGAAGGTCGAAACGCGTCAGTGCGTTGCGGCTGGCGGTAGTTTTGTTATGTTGTTCGACGACTGGTTAAATACAATGGGATTGGTGTTTACTTCAAGCTCGCAAACTTGATTTAAAGAATTGTTACCACCACCCGCGCAATCAATTATTGTTAAATTGTATTGCCTATATATGTATATGTGGCGAAAGCTGCAAACAGTTAATGTTCGTGACTGCATAGAAATTGTGCAGCCGACATTTCCAGTCAAGTTCAATGTATGCGAGACTGCTAGAGGTGAGAGCCGCATATCTAAATTTGATTTCCATATATATTCAATGCGGTTTGATCCTCGATAGTCAGTTTGCCGTCGTACTCTGATGATGATCATGGAAGGTCGAAACGCGTCAGTGCGTTGCGGCTGGCGGTAGTTTTGTTACGTTTTTCGACGACTGGTTAAATACTATGGGATTGGTGTTTAATTCAAGCTCGCAAACTTGATTTAAATAATCACATATTGTTTTACAATTTCTGTGTTTTTTTAAACAATATCATTGATTCCGTTTGCGCAGTATTTTTTTCTTATTTTGTTGCCAATACGACCAAGTGCTCGTTGAGACTGGTCTAATGAATTTACGAGATTGCCAGACTATTAGTTAATTGTTGTCTGGTTTTGTGATTCGTGGTCAATCGATGAAGCTATCATGTTGGTAATATTTTTGAATTAGTTCAGTTGGGACCAGATGGATAAACCAAAGGCAGCCTGAACAGAAAGTATAATCTCATGCACATTCGTTTCGTGCTTACTGATGACTCATCATTAGGAGCGGGTATTACGCCCTTTAACCACTAAATATTTTGGTGAGGAATGTGGAATAATAGGACAGTACAATCTCCTAGACGAATGTGTAAACCTGCAAAAGTGAAGCTAACATCATTTAGTCTACGACAATGCGACTCCAACGCTAACTCACACTATATAATATATATTTCAATAAAGACGAATCTGGTCAACATGATGAATTTACTTTTTTGCCTTATACAATGGTTTAAGAAATATTAATAAATAACGTTAAAGTTTGAACTTACAACCGCAATTAATAGTGAGGAGTTAAAGGTAAGCAGAGACCCAAAAAACGTTTTGAATTATAGACCACGTAATATGGGAGAGAGAGAATGAATTAATGTTCACGATCGCAAGAAGGCGACAAGCGGAATTCGGTAATTGCTACCTAAATTCATAAGAACCATGAATGAACTAAAAAAGTGAAACAAATGGGAAATGAGATCCTACATAAATTCAAGTAATTTCGAAGTTTTACTGAAAGTAGTGTAGCGAGTGTAATGTAGAATTTAAATGGCTAAACGTGAACGTATTAGCTAATTTAGCGCAATGTTCATTTTTGCACTCTAAATATTTAATTCATGAAATTCGACGAATCATCTTTTCCTACTAATGAACAAAGCTTCAATGACAATAATGGGTCAAGAGATTGTTCAATTTCTCATCCATTCACAATACTCCCCATTGGTTGTATTGTAATGATTCTCTGATCGACTTGGCCAAACGACTTCGGTCATATTTGGATATGCGTGTATGGTTATCCGAATCTTTCTGATAGTCAAATTCTCCTGATTGCCTGACCAGGTCAGATCTCTGAATGTGAACATACTGGCATATTTTTCCGTGTTCTTTTTTATAACCTTAATAGGGTGCATCGACTCGCTTACATAGGAGTTGATATGTACTTGTTCAAAGGGAGTCTTTTCTTGGAATGCATACACGTTTGCAACCGAGACAGACATCTCTTGCCCAGTTTCCACGCCTATCACCTTCGTTTCATACTTACTGAAGACTCATCACTAGTAGTTGGAGCTACGTCATTTACCCACTTTATATTTGGTCAAGGCTTGTGAGACAATTGGACGGTACAATCTCCTACACGAATATGTATACAAACAGTAGTGGAGTTAACCTTTATATAAAGTCTTCGCGAATTAAACTGCAAAGCCAACTAGCTATATATAATATATAATGCCATGTAAATGATACCAAAACTATGAGTATTGCGTCGGTAATAGGTGCGCAAAACCTGATTTACAATTGCATGTGTATTAGTTCGCTGCAGCGAACAGTACATAGCGTATATCACCGTTCTGAAAGTCCAGTATTATAGGAAATACTTATTTGTAACACTTTTGCATTTCTTAACGCTGTTTGACTTCCATTTAACAAAATTAGTGTTCAATAAAATATTGTTTGAAGCTTTCCAAAGTAGTTGACACATTGATGTGTGGAAACATCGATATAACATTTCGGCTAACTAATCAACGACATACTATTTACAACATTTATGACAGGGTTGCTGTATATTCATGTAGGGTATAAAATTGGGAATATGTAATATTTCTATAATGAGGAAATTTCTACTTCGTATATTCAGGCGAATGTTTTACATTTAGAATTACCCTACGGGGGTGTCTATCCTTATGCACTTTCACATAACATTCCATCATTGATGGAACTGTATAAATGTATTTCCATGAGGTTTCTTAAATTCCTCTGATATAAACATTTTCGTTTATCAAAGCCTCTCCCTTACCTTCTAGCTACTCTTATGGTTATTAATTTATTTTATTATAAACCTTGTGGTTCTATTATTGATTATACAGTTTTCTCGTACTAAAAAAATTCATCCAGTAGACCGGTTTCGTTCTTATTGGGAATTCCTCTAGTACTGTCCAGAATTTTGCTCGGATGGGACTCGAACCTGGACAGGTCTGCTTTGAAATCTGGTGCCATCGTGGCACATTCTACACAAATTTTTCAGTTATACAGTAACTTATGTTTAA